>JANSTT010016684.1:0-66477 GCA_026745375.1 Platyura marginata | reverse complement strand
ATATAGGATTTATGTACTATGTACAATTGTACATGCACTAGAATTGTCGTAAAAAATAATTTAAATTAAAGTTGTCTATAGACTTTGTAAATATATATTGAAACCTACACGCTCCTTGTGTCCACACAGAAGATAAGCTTAATAGAATTTTAATTCAGAACTGAATAGCAAATTTCCAATGGACCGTACCTAATAATGTATTTAAAGAATAGTTTTTGCACGTTTTCTTAAAAGGTTCCACTTCTCTGATATGGATAAAAAAACAATAATTAATTTATTAATTACTATAAGTAACACAAGTAATGCATGTAGGTATAATATTACCGTTATTTTAAAAAAACATGTCAATTCATCATTTTATCGATTTAATATCATAATTTAAATTTGTTTAATTTTGCATTAATTTGCCGATAAACTTGTAGGTTTTATGATATTCAACTAATAACATTTCATTATAAACCGTATGTTTATTTAAATAGATTTTAAACACCTAATAAAGTCTCATTTTATCTTCTTGATTATTTTATTATTATGTATTGACAAAATGTTATTAAACTTGTATTAAATAAAATCTATTGATCAATTCAAAAACATGACGTTTGTATTGAATGTGGTTTATCACAACCTAAGTGGGTTTTGGACTTATTCCTCTATATTATGTACATGCATTAAATTGTCTATGTTGTGCTTATTAAATGCCAATAAAATTTACACACCTGAAAAAAAACCAATCAGCAATAATTCTTTCACCATCAATTATGCTGAAAGGGTGAAGACAATTTGTTCAATAGCTCAAAACTTGACCTTTTAATTTATTGCTGTACGGAAGTTCATGATATTTTTAATTTCTATTCTATATATATTTGTCATATCATTCTGAAATGTCCGGTTGAACATGTTGTAATGTAAAACATTCAACGCCTACTATTGTATACATAAATAGGCATAAATAAAAGTTTATAATCCTTAATTAAATTCAAAGCACCTAATTAAAATGATATGAAATTAAACTTAAAAATTTAAATTATAGTTAAATATATAAATTAACATTCATGCACAAAATAATAATATTGGACACATTTTATAGCTGTAAGACAATGGCTACATAATTTTGGATTACATTTATTATACTATATAGTATAGATAATGACGCAGTTTCACTCGTTGAACTTGATAGTTGTTGATATACGATCGCCTCCAGGCAGGCTAGCACATTTATTATTGGTCACATTGCAACTTTTATAGTATCTCTAAGTCTAACTATACAAAAATAACAAACAAAAAAACCAAAACATACATATACAAGCCAAGAATGGCCTAGATTTTACAATCCAATATAGTTTACGGTCAGTTGATCATATGCATAACAATTGATATGAATAGACTGACTTGAGTAGTTGGGTATGGTGAGTACCTACCAAACAATCTAATGCAGTCAATATAATATTATACAATAGTTATAAATATAATATTTATATTATGAGATAAAAAGTATTTGAAATACAATTTTTAAGATACTAGAATTGTTTGACTTCATTGTTTTATTCAAATTGTTTGAATGAATAAAACAAAAGATTTCAATAAGCGACGAACCCCAATCTTTATATTATATCTACCTATGTACAATTGTATTGTACATATGCATATGTATTATATATCTATCGTACAATTGTACTTAAAGTGTTTACATATGTATATTCTTGTTAGAATCATAGTTCATGGAATTATTCTTGTATCTACCTATATAATTATAAATTCTATCTTCAAAATCGTGAAGGTTTTTGGCTAACTGCAAAGTGATTGAATGGACTCCATTCATTTGTACAGAAATTCTTTCCAAATTACTAGGCCAGCTTTAATAGAGAAGAACGGTCCTTTTATCCGCCAAAAATAATTCGTAATAAAGGACAAAAGTTGATGTCAGCGCCGACTCATTAATTTAAAAAAAAATTCAAATTATCAATAAATTAGGGGCTTAAAATAAAGAGGACTTTAAGCATGTACTATAATATGTATATATATGGTATCCAGTTCAAAAAATTCACTAAAACAATTAATTGGCTTCGAATTATTAATTTAATTTCATTGGCTGGATTTATTTGGAATTTGTATGTGATATTTAAGCTAGTCAAACTTTTGATGACTGATGTAGAGTAAAGAAAACAACTTATTTCTTAAAACCTAGTAACTCCATCTCTATAATACTAAACTATAATTATCTAACAACAATATCTATAATAAATAGATACATTTTTATTGTGCGGGTGTTATTGCTATATTATTAATAAAACAGTTAAGATAATAATTGACCATACTTAAAAAAAAAATATCGCTGTGTCGTGATACTAAGGTGACAATTAAAACACCTCTCACCACGACAATCATAAACTATCAATTACAAAAATGTCTTGTAAATATTGTTTGTTATGGAATTGGTAAGATTTTGTATCACAATCATAATCAATCATAATTTGTCTTGTAAGTTTACGAACACAATTTTTCATATAGATCCGGTAGCCTATTGCGTGCGTGTACTACATTGATCGTGCTGTGCAGGCGGGTATCAAACATAATACCTACAATAGCAATTGAAAAAAAACAATAGAAATTTGCATTTTTCCACAGATATCAGTTAACCTTGAACTGACTATCTATAGAACTGATAATATGCAATCAATTAAAATTGTTTCAATTTATAATTGATATAGATTATCACTTCATCTCTTCTATGTACAATTGTACATACATGCAGAGCTTATAAAGTTTGTATTTGCTTATAAGCAAAGTAATCTTGATCATTTTCAATTTGTATATTACTTTGTTTACATTCAGTATAATAATTTTAATACACAGTACCGATTATCTATTGAACATAAATATATATCGTATAATAATCATGAACTGGCATATTATAATTTCTGACTTAATTAAAACATCTCATATTTTCTTGGTCAGCGATTGAAATCTCTATTAATGTTAGATTAAGACGATGTGATGTTAGTCGGTGTTTTTTGTGTGTGTTTGTGAATATTCTAATATTACCATTAATCACAATAAAAACTTGGTAAAATATTTACAACATTTCTAATTTAATATAAATTTTTAATTATTTTTCTGTCGGAAAGACCTGTGTACATATCCGAGTTATCCGATAAAATAATGAAAGAAAACATCATTTTCTAAAATGAATAATAATATCATTTTAAAAATATCTCAGAACAATAAATAAAGCTCATTTTCTTAAAGTATCATAAATTTTCTCAATAGATCACAGCAAAATTTATTGGAAAAACCATAGTTTCAATTAAATCAAAAATTTTACCTGCATAAAAAATTTATAGCTAGCAGCAAATTCATGACTGTCAAATTATAATTGTACGATTGATTGCACAAAACTCAATGTCAAGTTCATATCGACTTCAAAGTTTACTAACTTGAAATTATAAAGAACAATCTAAAAGAGCAATTGTTTTTTTTTTTAAATTAAACTTAAACTCAAATCACTAAGCACAATATATGTTTATTATATTATAAAGATATTATAATCAAAATAGATAGAATATTATATCTAATCATGACATCTAAATATAAAAACAAGTTTCGATCACAATATATTTAAATAAATTGGAGAACTAATCACGAATTGCATGACTTCTTGAGAAACCATGCGACTATCTCTCATAAACAAAAGTTTTATGTAGTATTTCGAAATACATCAAGGCCGTTCAATGTCGTTTTTAAATAAAAAGTAAATGTACCCCAATATATAAAAATTGCCTCAGTACTTTATGTAGGTACATGATCTGCTTTATTTTCTTTTTTTTTCTTTTTTTATCTTTTAACTTGAATTCAAAAACTGGATTTTGTTCATTTTCTTCAATTTATAACAAAATGATATTTCATGATCACTTTGCCAGCTTTTGTTGTAATTATTTAATTTTATTTTTGCCATTTACTGAAATTATTTTTACAACAGACCAATCACATTGTGTGTAATGATATTGGTTCGGTTTCTTTTTACAACACTGACAACATATATTGATCAACATTGTTGTTCGAAAAATTAATAGGTCTCAAATGCACTGGCCACAACATGAGTTTGCAAATTATTGCGGCTGGAAGCAAACTCATTAAATTATTTTCTTATTTTTTTTTTTAATTTATTCTGTGGATCATAATAATCAGATAGAGATCAGTCTGTTTCCGCATGATTTTCAATTTTACTCACGAATATATTGATAGATAGAATATATAGATAGACTATGTATTATCTATATCTACAATACACTGATATACCTATATAAGTATATATTTATAATTTTATACATTATAAGTAGTAAATTGTTTTATATAGTAATTAAGTAATAAAACTTATCCAATAGACATATTTATCATGATATAGCGTCCAGTTATCTTATTTATTTTAATTATAATAATAAATGGTAGAGTAAATTTTGATTGATTATAATTTAAAATAACTTTGTAATTTATAATGTTTCCATAATGCATTCAAATATTCATAATGTAATTAATTACAACAAATTATGGTTACTTTAGGTACTATTTTAATTTATTTTTTTAAGGATGTTCTATTTATCAACGAAAATATTGGTAGTACAAAAAATATTGTTGTAAGTGTTAAGAATAATTATTTAAAAAAAAAATCACTTAATATATATTTTTATTATACATTTATTGTTATAATAGGCACGTTTATAATATAAACTACATCAATTTATTATTACATATATTTATTGTTTATTAATATATGTATAGGTGTGGCTTTAAATTCTACGTATACATTTAAATAGAACTCTCCGGTTGCTCGACATACTATAAGATTTATATATTCAAATGTATTTACACTAATTACAAAATATGCCTCATATCAGTAGATTTTTCATATCAAGCAATAATAGCACAATATACGTGCAAATTAAGTAATTTATATCTAATACTAATTGCATCTCACATAAATTAATCTTAAATTATTTACATATCTTTGAGTCATTGTATTTATAATATTTATGAATTAATACTCGTTTAACCTTTGCTATTTTTGTTATAAATTTCTATTTTATAACGAAAAATTCTTTACAAAAATGATTTGTATCCATAATTAGATGTTCATTTAGATATAGTCATTTCAGCATATACAGAATTTGCAAATAAATCGATTAATCATCAGCAGAAGTCATTCACATCGTACATAATCTACAAATTGAAAGTCAACATCATTTATATAAAAAGCGATTAAATCTGTCAGTGTTCGGATATATTTAAGTATAAAAAAAAATAAAAGTATTCCTTGATTACAATCTATCGAAATGTGAAATGAATTATGAGCTTTCAGAGTTTTATTAAGTCGAATTATTTTTATTAAAATAATAATAAAATACAATCGGCTTTTTCGGTTTGGGTCTAATATTACTTTGGGGAATATTACACTCCCACAGCAAGTCCCTACATCTCTTTTTATTGTCAATTAATTAATTAATTGATAATTGCATTTTAAATTGTAAATATGTCAACCAAATTATCCAAATGATTTCAAGAAAAGCTTCTTAGAACATTTTTTCGAGAATTGAATTCGAACCCGGAACCTATCAAATTTAATTAAAAGCTGATATGTATATTAAAAATTCAAAAATTCTGATAGATCAGTGAATAAATGACAAAGCCGGTTATTCGGTTGGAACTTGCAAACGATTGTTCTTGGACTACCTATAATAAAAGAACAAAAATTTAAGGGGGAAAAGAGATGGATTTAAAACAGAGGGAAAAAGTAAAACAAAAACCTGGACATTTTCTATTTTTAATCAATTACCAATTCTAAAATACAAATATAAATACAAATACAAAAATATTTAGACAAAGTAGCCATTCTAAAAACTGAGAAGAGATATCTACCTATTCTTAAACAACAACCACCAAAATTAAACACAAATAAGCGTATGGTTTACTTTGATAAATTATTTTAATAAAATGTTTTTGTTTCGTTAATTTCCAGAACAAGAACATAGATTTAATAAACAACATTCACTTTGTTTGAGCTTAGATAAGTACCTAACGATCTAACAAATTTAGAAAAAAATTAATTTACTTAGAAAAAATCTATTTTTTTTAACTTAATTCCAGTAAACTAATAAATCAAATTGATGTCGATATTACTTTAAGGAAGTGAGAAATTTACAACAATATAATTGACTTACATATAATGTAATTTAAAGCAGTTTCTTTTGGGAATCCCTCACCTTAAAATGACTAATAAAATTTAAAACTAAAATTGAAAAACCTGATATTAATAACGTCATTCTCGATTTGTACTCATTTCAACTAAAATAAAATAAAAGTGAAAAATAATTATTCTTAGCAACAATCCAAATAGTTCAATAAAAATCTTGTATGCATTTGAATTGAAGTGAATATGTTGTCGGTCAATTGTTGTCTACAACTACTAAACATATTTTAAATATTCGAACAAGACATTTCAATTTAATTTAATTACCAAATATTAATGCAATTTTTAATTTTAATTAGAAAAACATTGTTTATTAACCAAATAAAGCTATACACAAAAATAAATTCCTATAAATAAATCGCTAAATCGAATAATAATTATCAAACAAGTTTTGATGATGATAAACGTAATGTTATTATTATTATTTTGGGTTTAACTTTATTTTTGTTTTTCACAATTACAATTTATAGATAATGTTAATTGAAATTCTATCAGGTTTTTGAATGAGATATCCATACAAAATACGTACAGCAGAAACTGGGAAGTTGTTGGTATAGTGTCAAGGTGAAAGTGCCTACATTATTTATAAGATATATTTTGACTATATTTTATTATCCACTTGTTGATTGTTGGTCTATGATATTACAACAGGTATTTTATATAATATTTATAGAAAAAATCCTATTCCATTTCTATAAATATTATTATTTTTACCCTAACTAGCACCTAGGTCATTTAGTATTTATTTCATAATGAAGAATTAGGTACATTGAACATGAGTTCATATACATATTCGCCGGCCGGGTCTATTAAAAATTGAAAAACTTTTTTAGTTTAATTGTACAGTAACTGTTTACTGTTCAAATCAAACTAATTAATAGGCAGTAAATTCATTATTAATATTTTCTACTAACTACTTATATCTACTACGTATGAGCGTAACCTCAACGGGTATTATAGCTTTGGTAAATGTGATGGAGATGTAAAATTCTATGCAAATCACTTGAAATGTTCGCAAATCAATTGAAAACGTTGAGATTATTAATTTCAGGAAAAAAAATTGTTCATATTTCCCAATTTTCCCTTACTTATTTATTCCTTAGATTTTCAATGAAAGTTTATCAAAAATCATCCAAATCTCCTAAACCAATGGAACATTGTTCGGAAAACTTTGTTTAATCCGTTAGGTGCCACAAATATCTAACAAAAAATAATATATTTAGTCGACATTTGGAATATTTGCTAGAAAAATTAAATATTAGATATAAATTACAACAATATTGTCTTGCAATATTTCTATTTTCACAATATATTAATAAACAAAATTGTTTTTTCCAGATAAACACAATACCCTCAAACATTGGCCATCCGGTGGCAAAAAATGACCTTGTTTTTGGCAAAGACTTTCTCTCAATATATATTAATCAGGAAAGAAGGCAAAATGAACAAATTAAAGATAGTGGCTCTACGTATCTTTTTTCATCGGAACAGAAAATGTTTGAAATGGACACAGATAGCATCACCGTCAAACCATCTGGTAGCATGGAAGATAATAGATACACAGATAATAAATATGAACGAAAAACGAACGATAATAACGATTTTAATAAAAAAGGATCATCAGAAATAAGCAATGAAGTAACAAAGTCCACCACAACTGATGATAGCGTTAAGAAGGACAATTCAAATTCAATGGAAACAATAAATAAATCGAAAAATATTGTAAAATTTGTGACGTCTGGTAGTAAGATTGTATTTCTGGAAGAAATACCAATAAGTGATAAAGAAATGGATCTTGATATTGCATTTAGTGAGATTAAAGATACACAAACATTAAGCATGAATAAAAAAGAAAAAAACAGTAAATTACCATTATCGAATGAATTTCAAATAGTATCAGTAAGTGTTAGTTCGTCTGAAACGCGTTCTCAAAATTCTTTAAATGAAAAAGACCAAAAAAGTGCTAAAAATATTGTGAATGATGTTATCCTTAATCCAAAGGAATATAAAAATAATTTTCCTATTGAAGAAGATGATCCATTGATCACAGAATCCATTAAAGACTCTGCCAAACAAGAATCAATGCGTGTGCAAACAATTATATCGCCTCCAGATGATATCAAAATTAATTCAGAAATGTTTCCAATAAAAGACGAACCAGCACCATTAAGATCTGTAATAGTTCACGATCGTAACTATCGAGAAGGAAGCGCTAAACCTAGATCAGTATCTTACAGTTCAATATCTCAAACAATTCATACAACTACTTCACAAGATAATAGTCCAGATTTGCAATTTAACTCTAGTAATACTATTCATCACCTAAGTAAATCATCGAACACATATAGCGAACCTTCTAAAGTTTATAGTCAACCGGCTCAAACTTATTCAAAAGCATCTATGGTTTATGGTGAACCATCAAAGTTTTATTCTGAACCAGCAAAATTTTACTCAGAACCGTCTAAAGTGTATTCGGAACCGGAAAAAGTGTACAGTGTTCCATCAAAGGTCTATTCAGAGCCATCAAAAGTTTACTCTGAACCAGCTAAATATTACAGTGAACCTGCGAAAGTTTACAGTGAACCGGCAAAAATATATGGAAAACCGTCAAAATTTTATTCACGTCCAGCCGGAAGTGTAGATGATATAGTTACAGACATATCAACGCCTCCATCTAACAAAAAAGTTATTTTCAACTTAGATAGACTTCCTTACGATTTGCTTAACGCTCCAATTGAAGAAAACAAAAATAATTTACCGAAAATTATTTCGGCTGAAACAAAATCATCATCACATACGCCAATAACTATAGATCAAGATCACACAGATCACGGAACACAATTAAAACAATCAAATCTAGTCAATTCTAGTATCGCAAAAACAGCGACACTAGAAACACAATCTACAACTAGTTATAGTCTTACGCCAGCACATAATTTTCATGGAAGTAACGATATGAATGGCGATAGTTTAGGTAGCAAACATATTCAAACGTCTACAAATTTGCCAAATACCGATGAGGATCCTGATCCGAAAGTGGGATATGTTGTTGAGGGAAGAAATTTCCGAAAATATCGTGTTGAGGAGAAAACAAGCGACGGTTTTATTGTTGGTGAATACGGTGTTGTCAGTAACAATGATGGTAGCCTAAGAGGTGTTAGATATACAGCCGATTCAAATATTAATCCAAATTTAATTCATAAAGCTTTAATGAAATTTTTGTCTCTATAATTTTGTAGTTTTTTTTTTTTAAATTTATATCAGATTTGGTTGATTTCTTGCTTAAAAAATGTAATTGTTGACTTCAAAAGTGATATAAATTGTTATGTATTGTGTATTCCTAATTTAAAGAACTTATGAATTTTAAGAACTAATAATAATAAATAAATTACCTAAATTAAAAAAAAAAACACAAGAAAAAAAAATAATTTCCCTTTTTATATCAACAGCCTTATTAAAATAAACAATAGCCCTTTAGATTTTTTTTAAAGCTTAGATTTTCTTTTACTAATATATACACTACAGGTAATAAATAGAGCTCTCTTGGCTATTAGCTTTTATAGCCAATGTGTAAAGCTATAGATATTCGTGAATGATCGAAATTTCAATTAAAATATCAAAGAAAATCTATAATCTTAGAAATTGAATTCTAACTGATAAAGACCGGCATCAGGCGTAATTTGAAACAAAAAGGCCGCTATTGTTACATTACAAAATCGTTATTTGGGTGCAAAGTTACTTCTAGAAACTTTTTTTCTCTTTTACTGTCACTCTCTCTGTTAGCTTGAGTTTCCCGTTAACCAATAACAACTAACTGCATTTTCTTAATTGCCAGTTAATCAAATATAATGAATGTTAACTGTCGTCTCTCCTCCACTATTTTAATTTATGCTGTTCAGATGAAAATATTTTACATTAAATTACACACACACTGTAACAATTTAGATTTATATCCAATGTAGACTACAAGAAAAAGTTAAATAAACAAATAATTAACATTTATCTTTTCTTTGTTAATGATCGCTATATTTTATGTAATTTTTCTTGTCTTTGCAGCATGTACTCACATAGTACAGATTTTAATTATTCATATATAAAATAGTCATTTATATTTTAAGATTACTTATTAAGATAAGAATATAATGTAAGCCTGTCACAATATTATCAAATCGAACAAAATGAAAATTTAATATTAACAACAACAACTACATATATTCCATTATTTAGATTTTTAAAAAAACCATTTTTTTAAATTTAAAAAAACCAGTGAAGGTGCAAAATTAAACCTTTTTTTTATTTGTTATTAGGTTGCTATTAAAATTTTTTTTTTAAATATTTATTACAATTTTTGTCGACATTTTTTTAATAATAAATTTCTAAAAATCCACACTCCACAGCCCATCTTCTTAATTATTGTAATTATTGTAATACCTGTACTTACTATATAGTAATTATTGGCTGTGTGATTTAGACAATTATGTAGGTACTTATATAAAATCAATTAATTAAGATCAATTTAAGATTAAGTTAAGATGAATGAAAGTGACCTTGCCAAATACTAGTTTTGGTTGTTGTTTAAAAAAAAAAAATTATTGACAATGAATTTTATGTGTAGTAATTGCATGTTTGTGTATATTTTTTAAAGAATAAATTGTAGATTATAGAAAAATGCATTTTAATTAATTTAGAAAATAATCGTAAAAGAAAAAAATTTTAAATTTCAATTAAATTCGCAAGTAAGTGTGTACTTACTTAGCGGCTGATGAAATTTATTTACAAATTATGTTATATACATACATATGTATATCATCAACCAAAAACACGGAAGAAATTTTAATTGGATTTTAATGAGAATTGTATTTGTCTTCGAGTTTTATATAGAATCCAGTTCTTTTATCTGCGCCTATATAAATACATTATGTTCCTACACATAGTTTAGTTATTTAAAATTCTGTTAAAGTTTTTTTCTTCAATCATATAAATCCAGTTATTCTACTTTAGGTAGGATTTCTGCTTTTATACCTGTTCAGAGACCAGAGAACTATATAATAACAGCCATACTCATCAAATTATGGCTTCAGCAAATTATTTTTGCTAAAGAATTTATTTTGGCATCGCTACTGAAATTATCGAAAAATCAATGACCACCAAATGTATTGTACGGAAAATTAACATAAAACAACCACTAGCGCGAAATATAGTGGTGCCTTTAGTCTTTTAGTATGGCACCCATTCTAATTAATACACAAATATTTGTCTAAGTAAGAAGATAAGACTCTGTTTGCTGCAATTTAAAGAGTTTTCTATTGGATTACAAAGTACACAGCTAGAGAAAATGCGGTCAATTAATGTAAATTCTAGTTTAAGTGACAATCTACTCAATAAATTCAAAGGCGTTCCGAAAACGAGACAATTGCTTGTTCTAAAGAGATCGTATCACAATAGAGCCTCTTGATATGTATACTTATATATTTTTCTTTAAAATCAAGAAATGTGAAGAAAAACAAAAAATCTCGTATAATCATACCAAATGGAATGTAGCAAAAAAGGCGATGAAGAGTTAAGTATACATAAGGCCGTTAGCCTTTGTCTTATGCAATATATACACAGTCGTGGTTCAGCAAATTCAAAGGTAAAATTATATCGGGGCCAATACATAAAATTACTAATTTAAAACTTAGAATTATTTCCTAAAAGCAAACTATGCAATAAATTAATTTACACACGCGTAAAGTATACATTTCAAATAACCCTGTGGCACACCTATAAATTTCGCAGATAGATATACCAAACACCTTACGTATTGAAATAGTTTTCTTACCATATGATTATTATGAATTTGCCATTAAACTTGTTTTGTACGCGGTGTATATAGGAACAGCTAGGAATCCGATTTTTCTATGATTTATTCAAGAATTATGTTATTTATTTATGAATGATCGTATATGTAGCATGTACTTTGTACTCTGTACACGTACACGCGTACTTCTAGAGGTACGCAATAACTTTAATTAAACTAGACAGCTACAAAGATATAATTATAAATTGTGAAGTAAAGTTCAATGACAAAAAGATACCAGTTTAGCCAACAAGTTCATATTAGATATCTTAATTGGACATAGCTCAACATAAAACATTTAAGAAGTTTTATAAAAAAGAGATAGAGAATTTTATAAACTTTAAGATATAGATACGTTATTTTCATCCGAAAAATATGTATAAGTAGTAAGTCACTACATTATTTCAACAATGACATTGGCTGAGGTAAAGTATGTAAAACTAAACGACCCATTTTACATATCTGATTCGGTACGGAATTCACAAATTTAGTATCTTCCTAGGAGTCAAACCGACCACTAATTGTTCTGAAGAATTTTTCATTAATCAGGCATTTGTTTTAATATTAATTCAGGTATTTCAAACCTCAATTAGCACTACCTACTACAAATTAGACAACATTTTTTAAATATCTAACAAAGTTTCGCTACATTTTTTTCTAATACGCACTTCTGTATAAGTGCGTGACGATATAAATCTAATTAGTTAGTAATTTGTTCTTGATTTATAAATTAAATATTATCCCATCGTATTACTATAAATTCATATAACAATCGCTCAAGGTCATTTTGAAATTCTCCAATTTATTTTGTTTATCAGATAAGTAGCTGGACGTTGGTAATATTTTAGCACAGCTCATGACATCGGGGAATGTCTAGTGCAGATTAATGTGTTGTTAAAAACTGGTTCATCAATTATTTATTGAAGAAAAAAAAAATTATTAACAAACAACAAATATGAAAAAAAAAAAAAAAAATCGTTGGCGCCAATATACGAACAAATTGCACTCTAGTTTATTCTACATAACATAGGTAATGTAATGATATATAATTTGAAAATATAGATTATAAATAGATATTGTTTTTAGTTAAATTTTTTTTACAGAGCTATTATGTTAAAAAAATGGACAACAATTTAGTCATAAAATCAGTTATTGATGAGGTGAGTTTTTTTTATCAAATCTTGTACAATACGAAACACTTGAATACTTGGTATTCCATAAAAAAAAAGTGTAGTTATAATAAATTATTATTGTAGTTTTTTTTACTTTTAACTTTGTAAATTATGTATAGGTACATACTTTTTTAGAACAATTGTTAACACCCATAATTCTATGTTTATTTAATTATATTGAAATAAAACAAATAACATTAAATTAAACAATTTAACTGGCCGTGGAGAAAAACTAAATTTGCAATATTTTACTTTAATTATCTCTATAATAAAAATTCAAAATGTATTTTCCTATTTTTGAAGGAATAAATCAAATTTTATTAAACTTTTGATTGTGAAACGAGTTCTTAGTTACATACCTACATATACATATATGTATGTCCCAAAAAAAGACTAAATACTATTATTAACTAGTACTTATCGGATTCGTCGTGCACAGTTCAATGCACTTATACAAAATGTATAGGGTGGGGCGTGGGGGTATTGCTAAATGCTATATTTATTATTTTATGGACGCATTCATGAATATTGTTGGCGATAAATTGTCCCTATACATTGACAACTTAGAATTTAACAATTTTTGGTCGCAATGCAAACAACAACAATTCTATATTTTGTCTGCATTTTTTTTTTTTTAAATATATGCCTTTTTTATCATAACTTTGTATCTTTATCAACATTTTTTTTAATTTCTGTCATCATAAATAATAATTTAATTCCATCAGACCAATATCTTCTGTAATCATCAATTTTATTGCAACATACCGCAGTATTATAAATATTTATTTCAATAACAGCTTTCATGAGATACTCAACCACTGTGTTGGTATATATATGTAGGTATATATATGTAGTTAGAGAATTATTGTACAAAACAACATAAAATACTATTTCAGCAGCCTCAGAGATAGCTTCATATCGATCGACCAGTTTTATACTTAAATAAAATATCATGAATTTTACCTGCAGCTATTTATTCTACAATTTAGTGCAATACTACCTATGGCAATAAAATACATAATATATCCGTTTTCTGAAAACTTTATGGTAACCAAATATTCCTCAAGCAATGCGTGTACCTTTTAATTGCATTAAGAGTAATATTACCACTTACTGTGATAAAATATCCATATAAAAAAAATTATTATTAATAAATATAAATTAGTTCTTTAATGGCGCCAAAACAGCATATTTTGAGTATAATAGTATAAAATGAGAATTTATTTCCCTTTAAGATAAGAAGTGACATAAATGGATGATGATTTACACTTTAATAAGGTAAATTAATAAGAAGGTTATAATTCTTGAAAACCCGACCAAGTACCTACTAATTTAACTTAACAAAGGATTTAAAATGCAAATGCAATCCAACATTTTTCCAGTTTTATTGAGAAAATTTAAAAAAATTTCTTAATCACAAAGATTGAAATGTTCTCCTCAATGGGTTTGACTTCTTCCAATCTTTCAAGCAAAAATATGATCCCTCAATATTTATTGATTAATATAAGTTATTCAAACTAAAACATTTAATTGTGCCATTCATTGAAGAGCTTTTCTTATGTCAAAATAATTTAATTAAAGTTTTCGCCTGTAAGCACTCAATGGAATTTATGTTATTTTATTATTATTTTGTTGATATTTATTTCATAAAAGCTTTTCACAACTTTAATTAAAATAATTAAATTAGTATTTGTACGGTATTGTGAATTCGATGAAAGATAAAGCTTTTATTGAATTAAATTAACGTTCATTGATACTACTATCAATTTAACAGGTAAAATTTTAAGCTTTTTGAAAGCCTCGTCTGATGTGTCTGCGAAAATTTCCAGTAACAATTTCAATTGTATTAGAGTACACTACAAAGATGTAAGTTGTAAATTATAGTCTATGTTTTTTTTTAAATATTTACATATATCAGCAGTGCTTACAAATTTATTAAAAATGTAAATGAAAGTTTTCTCTTGCATCTTTTATAGAAACTGACTATTAGATGATACAATTTGTTACAAGATGATAAAAAAAATATTATACCAATCACTAAAACCAAAATAATTTTGTATATAGGTACTTGCGAATACTACCTATACCTACTATAGGTATGTCAAAATTAATATATTTAATGTAAGATTTATTCCTTCCACACTATTACATCAAAATGACGACATAGACTACTTGACTATCTTTTGAAGGACATTTAAAGTGGAATGTGGTTTTTGGAATTAAAAAAAAATGTAACTTCATGCTTGAAATTCATCCGATATAGGCGAGGTGCCGAGTAAGTTATATATTATTATTGGTACTCAATTATGTATTATGCCTATGTGTGTACATTATATGTCTAGCTACATACCTACCTACCTACCATAAGTTATAACGAATAATAACTTGAAATACATACCTTTAGTTTAATTTTGATTATGAGACCGCAATTTAAAGTTAATTTATATCATAAAAAGTTATTTGGTTGTAAGAAGAAGCCTTAGGTAGTCATATTTATACAAAGGGTCTGAATAGAACTTTAAACACTGTGAACTAGCAAATTTTTTATATATATAAATGAATAAATCAATACTCCATAAGCAATTAACGAATTGATCAAAGTAAAAGAATCTTCTGGCCCATATTAAGTTACTAGATAACCACAATAGCCAGGGCCGTAGCTATACATTTTAACGCTTGATTCAAATAACTAAAATCGCGCCCATTACGCATAGTCTGAAAATACAGTTCGTCCTATATCTCAATGTACTTATATCTATTACTATAGACATCAGAAACACCGATAACAGAAAAAGATCAAAATTGATTGCATTTCATTTCGTGTAAATAATTTTATTAGAAAACCTGTCCAATAAATGTTATTTCATAGTTAAATATCAACAAGACTTTACTTCCTTTAAAATGAGAAAATATGGGAAAATTGGTAGCTCTAATGATTCAGGATCAGGACTTCAGAATACAGAATAACTGCATATACAGTTTTTTTTAAATTCTTTTTTTTCGAGATATTTGAATGCAACTTAAGATTAAGGAACTTTTGGAGGTTATCATTTTTCAAAGGCGAATTTTTAAGTTTCTCCTATTTAATGGAATATAATTTTGCTTTAATAAAATTATATTAACCAATTATTTATTTTTATTATTTCTGGGCACCTACACATTTCTACAAACAGCATCCATTGTTTATCCATCCATCGTGTTATTGATTTAGACGATGACACTAGGAAGTTAATAATGTTCTTTTATTTATTTCAAAAGTTTTGACAAGTATGGATTAAATGTTTATGAAGTTTATACCTAATGCAGTACTAAATAATTTGTCTTTTAATATACAATTTGTACTAAAACGCATATTTTCTTTTTCTATAAACTTTTACTTAAAAATAGGTATGTATTACCATAGTCCATAGTTGTAGGTATGCATTACGAATAAATGCATAATAATGCCTATCGAAACACTACAAGTGAATAGCATTTTTTGTGCTTAACGGACCCTGTGAAATGTTGAATTATTGGTTTTCGGTTTATAAATATTTGAGTATCTACCAATTTATTGTTTTCCAACAGGTATACGTAACTGTATTGGTAAAAATAACTTCAAAACAACAATTGTTTTTGTATATGTTTCTATAGAGAAAATCCAGATAGGAATTGTATCAAATTTAATTAAATCTAAAAATGATCAAAAAAATTATTATTCATTAGAAATTATTTTTTAATTTTATTTAAGACAGAGAGAATAATATAGGCAATTCTTTTAGTTCATATACACTAAAGAGAGAGATTGACAATTTAACTCACAGCAAAAAATTTAAATACATATTTCATATTTATATATGTATATAGACAATTGTACATATGTCTCAAAACCATTTATCAATCTTACAGTCATATGGTTAAAAAAAAAATTACCAACACGCCATAATCGTATCCAACAGGTATTTTCCTACTTCGACTCTGTAATCTGCATCTATTAAATATATATAAAAGACGTTGTTATGCTTCCAATCAAGCTGTTGTTAAAAAATAACAGACAAGTGCAAGTGATCCAAATAGATATTGTAAAAGTGTCCAATCATGTTAAAAGCACTGGTAAGAAGTGTTAAAATTTATGGAATGTGATTAAAGAATTTTATTTGTTTTATTTTTTTTTTAAATTATATAAGATTTTTGTTTATTTGGTGTATGTAATTGAAGCATTGTGCAAGTTTAATACATAATTTGACCTTCGTGACAATTACAAAATATTTTAATTAATACGTCTGGGTGTATTTATAAAACCTTGATATTGTTATGTTGTTTAATTATAAAATTATAATTTAGTAATATTTAAGTATCGAGATATTATGTATTGTCGTACGAATCTGACATAAAATTGTAGCGATGTATCAATTTAATTTTAAATTAACCCTTAAAAAACCGCAGGATAACAGAAATAATATCTATTCCTTTAAAAAAAACTTCAACTCAAAACATTTTCATTTAAGAAATTTATACAAAAATTTTAAATATTACTTTAGTAATCAGTATATAAACATAAATAAATATGTAAAGCTTTATTTTGTTATCTAAAAGTACGAATTTATTTTACATAAAGCTTATATCTATTCGATTTTTTTATGCACACATTATATATGTATTTAAATCCATTTTAAGTTCTATTATTTTTTTTACTGTAACGGGAGACCACAACAAAAAGTAAAATTTTTTATTAGTAAATCAAATTTAATGAAAAGAATTACATACATAGATATTACAATTATCTATTTTATATGTTAGCTTTATTGTTAGGAACTTATTCAATTATTTGATCGATAACCAGAGGTCAAAGCTCCACTTTAAACTTAAAGTACATATATTTTCTTTCAATAAATTTTCTTCACAAAAATCTCGTCAAACAAAATAAAATATAAGAAAAAGTTCCATTATTTTCAAACAACACGCATTTCTTGTAGTTGACTATTAAAACAAAATGGATACTTAAAAAAATGTGTTTTACTTTTTAATTACAATTAATTTAAAAGCTTACCAAAATTATACAAACTTCATTAAAAATGATGAAAATATGCCCAAATCAAAATATGTAAAGATTAGGATGTAAATAATACAAATATGTAGTTATTCAATATTATTAAAAATGTCCTTGGGTAGCCGCATATTTAACTGAATTAAATTAATTTATAGATATCAATTTCTAACTAACATTACCTTTTTACTGGATTTCTTTATTATTGTTATTAATCAATGGATATGGTTTTTCAATTAGTTTATTGTGTGAATGGATTTTAATTCATTTAAATTCAATTAGTGTCGTGTAATCGTCAACATAGTAAATTTTAATTTTACAAGTAAAAGTTATATGCATTTGCGTAAATCTTATAAAAAAAATGTATTACACGTGACTTGTTTACAAATAAAATTATTTGTTTGATTTGTATTTTAACAATTCATAGAATTTCACTCTTTTTATTGATATACGCAATTTTATATAATAAATTGTGTTATATATATTTGTGTACACTTAGAGAAAAATAATCTACATTTTCATCTCCCAACATTAAAGTTATATTAGAAATTATAGATACTTAAATTCTAATCTAGTAGAATTTACTGCATATTTTTTTAAATATTATATTAATAATGTCAAACGAGACCTTCAAAAAATTTATAAATTTTTATAAAATCTACTACATTTATTGTAGTACCTATTAAAGATATTTTATTACATTAACAACATTGAATTGAAAACTGTGTTCAGTTATGCTGCGAAAGCTAATTTAAATGACTATATCTTGTTTAATCGAAAAATAAATTTACTCTGTCATCTTAAATTTTCTATATAGTAAATCAAGTTTTTTTTACATAGTAGGTATTACTATTTGTAAAAGTTAAAATGTAAAAAACAAAACATGTTTAACGCAGCGCCAGCGGTAGTAACTATCTATAAAATATATAAATGTTTATTTTAGAATTGTAAGTCATGTTACTTAAATTTAAACAAATACCACATTAATTTTACCAAAACAATTATGTTCAAGAAATAAAACAGTTTGATTGACACAAAACCATTTCCAACTAACAGCCTAATCTATAAATATCAAAATTACGTATATATCTTGTACTAGATGGTATGATATCACAATTGAATGTTATACAAGTTAGATGATGTAATTTAAGTTTTTGTTTTTTTTTTTCATGCTGCACTAAAATATTTCTTGCGCTTTATGGTTAGTCTATATGAGTTTAATTCCATAAACGACCTAGACATCGATGCTTAATAGAAATTACGACGGACAAAAATTACTTGGCTGTATGTATAGTGTATAGCACCAAGTCAAATCGATTTCGTATTCATAGAAGCAACCATCTTGAAACCTCTATATGTGCAGAGATCAGCTTTTTGAATAATATGACAATTTTCTATGCGGGAAGTCATGGTCATCAATACCATTTATGGGTTCAGTAACTTTCCATGCAGGAAATTCGTTTTCTCTGATGGACAGATGCACTTTTTAATGTGCGGCGATTTTCTTGAAATTATTATAAGGCTATTTCGACAAATCTTGTTTATGAAACTAATTGTGTGGGCAGTCACCAAATTATTTTTATTTCTTTTTAACTTTTCAGATTTTCTTTTCTGTCGTTTATGTGACAATTGCGCAAAAAGACTACACAACACCGGTGCCAATTCTTAAACAAATCAATAGACATAATGAAGATGGATCTTACAGTTATGGTTACGAAGGAGCAGATGGTAGTTTTAAAATTGAAACTAAATATCCGACTGGTGAAGTTTTTGGTAAATATGGATATGTTGATGATACTGGAAAATTAAGGGAAGTCGAATATGGTGCTAGCAAACGTGGATTTGAACCTCAAGGTTTGTAATTTGTCATAATCATAATAGTGTTTCATTTATGAATGTTAAAATTTTTAGGAAGCGACATAAATGTTCCACCACCAACAATCAACAATAATAACCCCAACTTGGCTCCACTGGGACCAAACGAACAAGATGACGGACAGTATAGAGAAGATCCAGCCGTATATTATAAGAAAAATAAATACGATACAGCTCCAAAAGTAGCAAATCATCGATTCGCAAGTACACCCACTTCAAATCCGCCAAAACAACAATATCAACAGAACAGTATTCCATCCTATAAACCTCCAAAGAAACAATATCGACCACAGCCTCAATACCAACCCCAACAACAACAATATCAACAGGAGTATCAACAAGAATATCAGCAACCACAACAATACCAACAACAACAATATCAACAACCACAATATCAGCAACCCCAAAAACAATATCAACAACCCCAATACCATCAACCACCACCACAACAACAATATTACCAACCGCAACAAAATTATCAACCATCAAATCAGAACACTATATTTAGGGGACATCCTGCAGAAAATATTGATTTATACACAGGATCATATAGTGTCAGCTATACAGGATAAATAGATTTTAAGTTAATTATAGTGTTTATATGACAACCAAATCTAGTAGCCAAGGTCAATTTAAAAACAAGCTGTGATTTTTTGGGATTCTAAACAATACAATTGTATAACGAATGTAGATGTATGGAATGGATATTTCGGAACTCAATAAAACATTTTTAAAATATTTCTATTAATATTTTTATTTAGTTATATGTATGTTGACATTTTACTTCTTCTATACATGTGATGAGGAAGTCCTAGCTTAAATAATAAAACAATTACAAACAACTGTCATAATTTCTCTTATACTTGTACATAAATCATTTAATTTAAATATGAAAGACTTCAACAAACGACGAACCCCTATACATAGTGATCTTTTTATTTGAATGCCTTTACAATTTTGTTTACATCAAAACACAGCTTTTCAAATATCCATACGTCAATAAGCAATGGTAATATTATTGTTAGTATAATAGAATAATTTAATTTGCGAACAAATGTCAACACTTGTTGTGTCTTTAAATTTTATTATTTTTGTGTAGAAACCTGAAGATATTAAATAAATTATTTCGTATTTTTCTCTTCACATGGGTAATCAATATTCTATTCCTATAAAACTAAAGAATAATTCAAAATAAAAATCTTCTTATTTTATAAAGTATTGTCCGAGGTAAAAGTGAGGCTAATATTGATTAATCATCAATTTATCAGGAAGTTTAATAAAAATAATTTATATTAAATAAATCTATTTAATATGTGAGTACAATTAATTTAATCAACTTGTTTCCTGCATATTAACAAATATTTTTTTTAAAAATAATATGCCCTGTTTTACAATCATTGTAAACTGGTTGACCACACAACTCCATTATTAATATTATAAAATGCATATAATATAAACTTGAATTACTTACTTATACATTTAATTATAAGTTACTAATAAATGGGTGGGGCAGTTCATTGTAAAGCTCATTTAATAATAACCTTCACTCTGGCTACATCGCACCCACACACTGTAAGAAACAGTGGGTTCACCTTTCACCTTTAAGAGTTATTTTTTTTTGTATGAAGAAACAAAAAGGTGATAAATGCACCATGAGCAAATTGATAGTGACTCAGGTAAATGCTCTCATTCTAATTTATTTTTTTGTGAATGATTATTACAAAAATGTCATTGTCAATTAAAATTTATATTGTTGAAGACAAATTGAATTTAAAACAAGTTTACATGGTGACAAGGAAAAACCTTGAATATTGGTTACTTTGAGACAAATATGTATATACGCGTATATTTACACTACCTTTATATTTAATTCAAACAATGATCAGTGCTGTAATAAAATAAAAATAGAGTAATGGTAAATTTTAATTTGTTAAATTATTAAACCCTACTTAAAATTTCACGTAACTAACTGCGTTTAAGTCAATTGCAAATTAGTTTTTATTTGAAATATTATTAAAATCAATGATACTGAGTTTTCCACATTTGATTTATGAACAAAATTTCAAATTAATATTCCAATAAATTGAAAAAAAAATTATATTCGCTTCGTTCTTTATTTGTATATTATCAAAAAAATAGACCCCGAAACCAAGCTCGCTGTGAAAAGACAATAAAAAAACTTCCAAAACAAAATTTTATTTTCAATTCCTTTTAAGGAAGTTCAAGCAGAAGTTAATTGATTAATATAATTTACAATTTATTACTAATCCAGACATGAATTAAACATTTACGATATTGATTTGATTAAATTGTTATTTAAATATGTATATAACCCCATCAATCAAACACTGTATATAAACAAATCTCAATCAAAATATCTAGGTTTCTGTTACATTTGTAATCAGAGACAAGATCAAGTGGGCTTACATAATTGCTTTCGATTTCGGGTAATGAAACTGTTTGCAGATTACCTTATAGGTCAGTTAGTTCATTGCATGCGCACACACACGCCTAAACGATTTATATACTTTTATTTATTTTCACATAATTATAATTTATATTCGCAGGAAAATATGTACAACAAGAATAACTTGTTTGTATTAATTTTTTTGTTTTTATATATTCAACAAAAATTAAGCACTCCATATATCTACTCGTATTCACTTTGATTCAGCGTAAGAAAACCTTTTTTCCATTCGAATAGCATTTATTACTTTGAAGCTTAAAGCTTAACAGAAATTGAATATACGTATTTATTATAATATAACGATTAAAACTTCATAGTAGAAATAAGTATTTAATAATTAAAAAAAAATGTTGTACACCCCCGTACAACTTCAGTAATTGTATAAAATAATGCAACTAATTTAATCTGCATTCTGGTAATGCATTAATTATACTAACGAAAGTGAAATAGATCTTGGAGTATTTTCTAAGAAAATAATAATAATTTACAAATAAATCTGATACTAAATTATTTACTTCTTTTCATTTTTATCAAAAAGCATATTATACTCGTATAGTTATGACTATAAAGTAGAGTAATACATTTTATGGTATATACTGTAATTTGCATACATATATGCTTCCAGTTTGTTATATATACATATATATATAACTGATAAAGGTGTCTCGTAATGCATAAGCGCATAATAATATTGTGACTTAAGGCACAAAAATGTATTTCAAAAATATTTAAATTTTGAAACATAAAACCTCTACACAATAAAAGTATTTTCTATTACAAAAACTTTATGTGTTTCTATCTAAATTAAAAGACAATGGGTTATATTAATTCAAAAACCAGAATTACTAAATGGGTACTGGGTCAGCAGATCTTATATTATTTGATTGCATAAGGCTTGAGCAATTATGGCAAACGTCACTGTAATTGTTTAAAGAAAACTGAAAATTCATTTAGTGGAGCTTATAAATGTTGGACTGGACAAAAATATTTATATTCATTCAAACGACCGATTTTTAAATGTAAAAAGTTACGATTATTTACCATTTTTTTTTTAAAATCTAAAAAACAACAAATACAACTAATAAAAAGATTATATATAACACATATAGCTGAGATTTGAGATAAAAGTGTAAAAACCCGATTTAGATTTAGAGCATAACTTCATCAGGCTTCTTGCGGAAGATGAAAATGACAACAAAATTTTCAAATACACCCTCTTAGAATTGGATAGAATTCTTATTTAAATACAACCCACTAATATACCTAAGCAACTATACACATTAGTATAAAGAAAGACCGTGTTCCCTAAGATCCTAACAATATTAAGAATTTTATTTGAATTTTTTTTCATTCATTTTCTTTAGTGTTAGCCTACCTCACTAAACCTTATTGAATTTAGATAAAATCTACAAACATTAAGTCATTAACAAGTTTTCTGTTCACAAGTCTTGGTTCAAGTTAAAAGAACTTGCTACCGGTTTCTATGTTTGCTATAGTTGATATAAAATGCAGTATTAATTCAGTAGGTAAGTATTTTATTTATATTATTAAAATTATCAATTTAAAGTTGCTTAAATGGTAGCTCAATCATGTGGTTTGTTCCATATTTTTTTTTAAATTTTTTATTTTTTTTTAAGAAGAAACATTTTTGGTTTATGGTAAACTAAGTCATTAATAGTTTGGACCATAAACATACTGTACCTATATATTACTTATACTTACTATAAAAACCAATTCACGTAACCTTATAAAACCAGCATATCACAGACATGCCATGGTTGCCAATATATATATATAAAATAATAATATAATAAAGTGTAAAAACGCGGTAAGTACATTCTCTTGTGCAATTGCAAGTATCTCGCTTTGGCCAAATGTCGATGAATTTCAATTGAAGCAAGACAACATTAATTGTAACCAAAGGTAAAATGTCTGCGTATAAAAGCCCCCAAATGGTCTTCGGCAAGTTCAGTTTTTCCGTAGAATTTCAGCAAGTGATCCGTTGTTGATTTTTTTTTCTATAAATAATGTTACTTAAATTGGTATGTGATTAATTAGGAAATGAAAATAATTTATGGGAAAATTAATAATAATTTATGAATAACCTTGAAAGTATTAATTACCGAAAAAAAATTACCAAGAAGTGTTTTATTTTTTTTTATTTTTTTTTTTTGTGAAATTAAAGAGTGAATTTTATTCTTGACGTGTTTGTTGGTTTCTGCTAAGATTTAATTTAATTTAATTATTATGTGGATGCATCAGTAATTTCGAGGAAGTACATACATACATAAATGCTGTGTTCTCAATGAGTTACCACAGAGTTTTCACTTTTCATATATTGTTTTTTAAAGAATAAAATTAGATATTACCCAATCAATACTGAATGGTTGTTTGGTTACACTGAGGTCATGTCATGATGGAATTACAAGTGGAATTTATTGTCTGATGTGCAATCATGGTTTATTTGATTAATTCACACGGAATTGTTTCAATAGTGTTGCATTTTTTTTATATGAAGATTGGTTGATTGAATCATTGAAGGCTTTATATGGATATACTGTTAATGTACCTACATAATATGCGGGTGCTGTGCAAGAGAATTTAATTAAAGGATATAAAAATGACAAACAAAAATGTGAATTTATTTATAAATTAAGGCGTTTTAGTTGTCATATTCAGTACCTAGTTAATGGATTTTTTCTTTGTTTATTTTAATTCCAGAAAATGAATTTTCCGTGATACTATAATATAAAAAGGACCATCAGGAATAATAGACAAATATTTTAAAATACGTATTGCTATATATTATAAAAAGAGTAGTCTCAAAAAATGTTTATTTATTCATATGACTAGATTTTGAAAGTTCCTATGTATTTTTAAATAATAGCTATGTAATCGCTGGAAAAATCCAATTATAAAAAATATTCCATTGATATGCATAACCTTGAATTTTTTACATCCATACGAGTATATATTTTTTTGGTCCCAAGCTTTAAAATTAATGAGTATTTATTTGTTCATGGGGTTGCTACTTTACTCTTACTACCTCTATGGAACCACAAAACGTCACAAACGACGGGGTACATAAAGTTGATTAGTCTATTTGACAGAATTCTAGAAATTTAATTGTTTTATTTTCCAAAATATTACATAATCAGAAAAAAACTGATTATCAATCTACATACTGTGACTTAATTTTAGAATATTGTTATTTGCAATATGCAAATATTTTGAATAAATTTATAAAATTTACCTCTAACTTTAAACTTTCATAATATTATGTTACCTATGTGTAATGAATTTATTTTAATTTTCTTTAATAATCATTTGTTGCACATATTATATGCACAAAATTTATTTGTCAGGTCTACCCATATGACCCAAGACGATTAAACAATAAACATACATGATGTTGTATACCAACTACATACATATGTACAAGTACATATTTTATTATTTACCATATTGTAGAGAAAGTAAAATATATTTTAATTTATATTAACTATATAGATAATAAATAATTTGTGTTATATATCACGATTTTAAATCACAAGTTTGCATGCACTTTGCATATAAGCAGTTTGATTATACATATCCTTATAACATCGTGTGAAAAAATTAATTATTTATTTTGTGGTTTTATTCAATTGAAGCGTAACCTAAATAAGTAAATATATTTCTCATTTCTTATTCATAAAAAAAAAAATTGTTTGTAATACAATTACATAACAACAGTACCCACAGAAATTAGTTTGTTTTTGTTTATTAAGTTGGTCGGAAATCTTTTTAATTACCATACTTTTGAATTTATATTTAGACATGGATTTGCTTACTTGGAGTAACACTAGCACAGGACTATGATGAATATCGTCCGCGATCGGCACCAGCTAGAATACCTACATCTAGTCAAGTTGACACTCGACCCACACCAGTGCCTATATTAAAGCAAATTAATAGGTCAATTTTACAATATTTTTAAGTTTAATGTCTCATTATATTAAAAAAAAAATTAAATGCAGACATAATGAAGATGGATCATATACATATGGATATGAAGGTGCCGATGGATCTTTTAAAATTGAAACTAAACTGGCAACCGGTGAAGTTAAAGGGAAATATGGTTATGTTGATGAATCAACGGGAAAAGTTCGTGTAGTCGAGTATGGAGCAAATAAATATGGATTCCAACCATCTGGTGAAGGAATAACTGTTGCACCGCCAACCCTTGTCGATGAAACTACTAATAAAGATGGACTTCAAATTCAAGATTACGAAGATGAACCACAACAACCTGAACAACCAAAACACTATGTAAGAACAACATTTTTACATTGAATTTTATTAATTTGCTCTTATTATCTCTGTAGATTTCTCGTTTTGCAAAACCTCAACCAAAAATCCAAAGGCCACAATCTCCATATGTGCAATATTCTCGTGAGGAAGAACCACAACAACAACAACATCATCATCAACAACAACAACCACAACAACACCGTCAACAATATTCAGCCGGGCCAGCACCACCTCGTGCACAAATTCCCAATGCAGCACCAATTGATGTTGTCTATTCAGCTCGACAACGTCCAGCTCGACCAGATCCTGAATACTCACAATCTCAAACATTTCTTCCGTCATCCCATCAAATACGCGAAGAAGAAGAACCACAACAGTATGTGCCATCAAATAGAGCATTTGCCGTTCCAAAACCACAACAGCAACAAATTTCATATTCAGCACCAAGAGTACCACCACAGCAACAGCCACAGCGATTAGCCTATCAAGAACAACAACCACCCCAAGGTAGAAGTACAAGTGTTTTAGATCAATTAGCAAAAGATTTTGCATTACCACAAGGTGGATCACCTGCACTTCATGATATCACATACAGTTATTATTAAAAAAAAAATAAAATTTAAATATTTTGTTTGTTTTTGTATTTAGTTTTTAACTAAGAGTTGAAAATATTTTTAAAATTGTGAGGAAATGCTATTTCAATTTAATAGAAATTGACTGATCTTTTTTTTTACAGTAAAACAACAATTAAATAGTTTGTAAATAAGTAAGGCTGTTACATGAAAAAATAAAAAATATTTATAAAAACTGATTTAACAGGTTTTTCTTCCTTTAAATATTGAAATAGAAAATAAATCTACCATATTCTTATTTATGGATCAGAATTCCTCGTAAATAATCCATTTCACATTTTCTTATCCTTCTCCTTTTCACAAAAATTAAAATTTCATGAATTTCAATGTCTTTAGATTAGCAGACAATCGTAATATTTCCGATACGAACAAATATTTGAAAATCACTAAATTCTTAATAGCAATAATAATAGAGTATTTATTATAACCGAACTTCCCGTTTGTTCGTTCAGGGCATTTTTATGCATAATTAACAATAATATGTAAATTACTTAATAGATAATAAATAATTAATTAATAGTATAACTGAAGGCGTTTCCTTATTATTTAAATATTTCAAATCATAGGTCACAAGCTTCGTTGTGTAGTATAAGTCGCATTTGATTATTTTAGTGAATTTCATGGTTAAACTTATTGTATGGGTATTTGAACTTTGTAATTTTCTTAAAAATAAAATTGCTAAACCTAAATGTGTGCTTCCATAATAAAATAAAAACCTTTTAAATGTTTTCTATGATTTTTTTTTAGGTGTTCATATTTTTGTAGGAATTATATTTCGTCGCATTGCATACAAATAGGTGACTTTTTTGTTGTTATCGTTTTCTTCTGTAGAATAAATAATAATAATACAAAATTTCGGTTCATGTTCATATTAAACAATTTTCCATATTCTTGAATAAAAAACAACCAAAAAAATGTTATTTCTGTTGGGATTCGATCGACCTAGGGCCTAGGGTTTAAAAGTAAATTTTTTCAAATGAAATGAAAGTACATATTTATGTTTTTTATCTATTTTATCACTTATATTACTTTTAATAGACAAATTAAGTTTGGAAACGTATTTATGGGACTATTTTACATGTATCAGTATGCCCATAATTCTAATCAATAAAGTGGCCTTCTGTTTTATCAAAAGATGGGTTTTAACTCCATATGGGCAAATGAACACATTCCGTAGAGTTAATTTTATTTTTTATAATTTTCCGATAGAGCAAGCTTTCCGAGAACACGCCTGTTCAACATCTTAGATTTTATATTTCTCGAAAAATAAAAATTTATAATAGTATTTATCAATGGGTTTTTCCATCTTATGAAACTAGACTATAGTAGCTATATTCTAATAATATGTTTTGCAGGGTAAAATAGCATTTTTATAATTTTTTAAGCATTTTATTAATTTTACACCATTAAATTATTCTATATACAAAATTTTTTTTAAATTATTTTTATAAAACTTAATTATGATTTATTATTTACTTAAATATTTTAAGAAATTTTAAATTTTAATTGGATAGAATACTAAAAGAAAATTTTATTTTTTAACTTAAACCTGTTTAAAGATCTATACGCATGTTAGATATACAAATTTTTTGTTTGTTTAATAAATATTTTATATTACAAAAAATGGGTGCTACATATTTTCTACCGTAATACAAAATGAACTGACTGAAAATGAACTTATACATAACTAATAATAATTAAAGATGACACTATTTATCGATCATAGGTACTAAATATACATATAAATTTAAATATTTTATATTTTAACTACCGACCACTGTACTGTACAATTCTATCTACATTTTTATAATTTAATTTCCGAAATTAGCATTTATATATTTATGTTAATTGATACATTTGCAGTTCATCGCTATCACCATTGTTTAAGGTATTTATCTAAAAAAAAATAAAAAAAATAATAAAATTGTTTTAATGTTAAGTTTTAAGTTTAGAAACTTAAAAACAAATGAAATACTAGTTTTGTAAAAAAAAAAATATAATAAATCAACAACGCACCTCAAACAAAAATTTAAAAAAATTATAAATTGTTAATTTTATATATATATTTTTTTTTATCTCAGCTGACGTAAAGTAACTGTAAGAGGATCCAGCCACAAAGTAATCATGCAATGTGGTAAATGATAAGATGCAATATTCCCAGGTTCCTGGGAACACGACCTAAATACGAATTTGAAACTATAACTATCATTGGCAAAAACGATTTCTGTTAGAAAAACATATTACCGAACGTTAAAACCGAAGATACTATTTAATTTACGTACACGAGGTGTATTGTGCACCATGTACCTAAGTGCTATGTAAATAAATCTTTACCAAGCTGAGAATTAAAGCCAATAGTTGAGAAAACAAAACTTTTAAAAATTATTATCTCATAAATCAATTAATATCAATAAATAGATTAAAAGTACTTTACCTAAGTCACACATATACACAGAATACGCACAATTATAACTAATTTATTGTCCAGTCTGCTAAGGTGATTATACTTCACCTAATAATATCTTCTCCTTACTATAAACTGTCTCCTATTATTGTTACGATGGTGCTCATATGAAATGAGTGGATTTTTAAACTCATACCCAACAGACTTTTGAATCTCAAAATCTTTTCCAATTCTCTTCGGTACATTATTTATAGAATTTTGACTATTTCTACTGTCATAACTATGACTCAATTCCGAACCGGAAGGTTGATACGAATCAACATACTGAGTTTGTTCTTTATTGTTAGCCAATTTTAATGTCATTGAATGATAAATGTTAAGTGGTTGGTCATCAAGGCTGGGATGTGAAACACCTGGTCCAACCGGTACGTCAACCCATTTTTCACCATCAACTAATGGAATAGGTTTTTGGAAACGTTCAAATGGTGTTCCATATGCCGTTGTTATTGTCTGAGTATGTGTAATGGTTCCTAAGGGACCGAATGGTACACCTTGTGGAACACCATATGAAACAGAGACAGGTTTTATTGGTTTAAATGAGGGAACGGGATCGGGTGGTATGTCATATTGTTCGACAGGCTTAGCTGCATAATTTGTTGGACTTTGTTCATTATAGCTGTCTTGATTGTAAGTGGTAGTCGTTTTTGTCACCGGTAGTTTGTTTAAAATGTCTCGCAATGCATCAGCTGCATTGTTGAATGCCTCTGATTTTGAGTCAGATGGTCCAGTTAGTGGTGGATACAAAGTGTCCACTGTCGGTTTTTTATGTTGCACTGAAAACGAAAAAGAAAACAATAACTTAATATCGCAATGTAAATAATAATTTAATTAACAATTTTAATGAAATCGCAAGTTAATAGCTGTCGTTGACCATTCCATTTACGTAAGAAATTTCACTCAATGTGATTAAACGCTGTGTTGAGTGTTTTCATATTAATTTAATTGTGAACATTTTTTTTTATTGTTTTTCATCATTTTTTCAGATTATTAAGTAAATGGCTATTTAAATAATATGTATGTAGGTATGCAAATAATTGTTTTGTTACTTGTTTCTATACTTCTTTTAATTATAGTGTAAAATGTGTAGTAGATTTGTTACCGCTTTGTTGCTTTGAATGTAACAAACAACATACATATTATTTTATAATTGATTTCATAACTGTAAGTAGGTATTATTATCATTCTTACCTATTGAGCTTTGTTTAGCTAGTTTTTATTCAATCTTTTTTTTGAAGCACGCTTAAAACCAGCGATTGTCAATAAATCTCAGGCTATTTCGAAACAAATAGAAAAAATAAATTTTCTGCTCCCTCATAATTTTTTATATTGTTGAGAAAATGTTTAATTTCGTTCAATTGGTGAGCTCAATTTTCAATTTTACTTGTTAACTTGCCTGTAGAAAAACACATAGATTGATTCAAGATGGGCATCCTCCCCCGCAATAAATAAATTTAGTTTGAAACCAAATAGTTCAGTGGATTGATTAACCACCTTTAGAGCGGGAGGTCCCGGATTGAAGTCCGACTGGGGTGAAACAAGAAAATGTTTTTCTCTGGTGTGGTGACTTTAGTCTGAGGCCGAGTGGTTGGATTGCACTTAAAAACATTCTAGAAATTGCATTATCTCAGTGAAATAGCAAGCATTTGTAAAGTTTCCAGGAGAAACACCTCAGGTGCTGCATTTCCACACACACAAAGATGTCACCATATCAATTTGAAAAATGTATAGAGGCAAATTTTATATTATCATAATACTTATATGTAGATTAAGTCCATACAGTATACAGACAAAGTAAAAGTTGATACAATTTTTCCTGTACACATATTACCAGCAACATCTTCTTGTAATCACATCTGATCTCATATGCATAATTATTATATTATGACTTCAATTACACCATTTTATATAAAAATACTAGTTGTATTTTCATTTCGCTTTCATTTGTCTGATTTTTCCATATTAATTATAAAATTAATATGAAAAAGTTTACTTGTCGCTTAATTGATTTAAATTGATTTTGTTTTCTATTAAATCATTTTATATACCTTTAACTCCTGTACTTATATAATCGGATGCCGGTGGAGATTCAGCTGGTGTTCCATATGACGTAAAGTGTGCATGATATCCTTGATCATGTGGTGCAGGAGCCGGTATATATGTTGGACCGGCTAGATCAACGTGAATATCACCGGACGAACCAGATGGTCCTGATTGTCCATGAGAGGTATGTGAAACATGTGCCGATCCTGTATGTGAACTATGTGATGGCGGTGGACCATAGGCTAAATGTCCGTTGGATGGTGGTGAATCGTAGCTGGAGAAACCTAAAATATATGTAGTTTCAATATTCTTTCAGTTTCAAATTTTCATCGATTGGTTTATTTACAAAAAAATTATTTACTAAGTAGGTATCTAACAAAAAACAAATTTGTTGTCTTAATATTCTCACATTACATTCAAATTATTTAGATATAACAACTGTCTTCCGGTTCATTTAAGCGAGAAATTTCACTTTAGGTACAATAAATACCGTAAAAATTTAGAAATCAATTTTTGCTGATATACTCTAATACCAAAATCTACACATTGTCTTACTTTTTAGCCCTTAATTATTTTTTAAATGAAAAATCATGAATTCATTTGAAAGTCATTTTACCTGTTATTCGTCAAAGCAAAGGTTTTTTTTTTTTAATTAAAACTTACTGATTATGATATTTTTGTTCGATATACCATCGTAGTTATACACCGCAAAATGCTTGAGTGACATATCAATGGTGTTTAAAATTGTCTCTTTAAAATGTTGTTTACTAATTTATTTATAGACCATTTTTTATGGATTCAATACACAAGTTCATAAAAAAATAAATAAGTCAGATGTAGTCGCATACTAACTATACATCAAATTTACAAAGTTGCATTTTCTACAATGTTGCAAGTAATATGTGTTATAATATTAAAAAGCAATTACCCTGCGGATATTCAGGCTAAGAGAAATGACCAACCATCTCTGGTTAATCGAGAAATTAATGGATTTTTGAATTATAATATCTTAAATAACTGGTATGTTATTTATAAATAATTGAAATTAATAAAGATATTAGTACCTACAATATATTTGTCTATAAGTTTTTTTTCTTCAATTTTCTTACGTAAAAATTAACTTTCTGAAAATAAAAGTAATATATTTTTAGATGATCTTAAATGTAACTCAGTACATTTGCAAAAAGTGCAAGTATACTTTCTAATAATTTTAAACAAAAACTTTGAAGAGACGATACCCGCCTAAAAGCGGTCACGAAGAATTCGATTATATAAGATCGAAAAAGTTTTTTTTTTTTTTTTTGATGCAAATAAATCGTAATTTTTGCATATTCAAAAGAAATAAATTTTATTCGTTTATGGATTGTTGAGGTTCAAGCATGATCATATATCATATATTATGTAATATGCCTCTTACATTGAAACCGGATTAAAATGTCACCCTATTCAAATCAAATATTTTTTCGACATTGTTCCAAAAAGAATTTGATTGACACAGAAAAATGTAAAGTGATATTATTTAATTCAAGATAATTAATTAGGTACACCCTGTTAAATACTTATATTTGTAATCATCAATTGCTAATGGAATAATTTTCAAATTCCATTTCCTTAATTTTTTAAACACAATTGGCTAATGAAATTAATTGAGCAGAATAAACAACCAACTGACCCACTATAGAAAGGTACCATCACCCTCACTCATCAAAAAAAAATAAAACAAAAATAATCTACTCACTTTCACCATGACCTGATGTATCGTGTCCAGTATGATGATGATGATGATCATTTGAACCGGATGATGATGATGATGACGATGATGAAGATGCTCCAGATAATTTTGCAAAAGTTGCTTTTGATGATGGTTCAATCAATTTTGCCGAAAGGGCAATATTTTTGCCAACATTTGTTACAGCATCACCGGAGGCGGCCACCAACTATTAATTATTCATAATTATAATATTTTTAATGTTTTTCTTTAGCATACATTAAATAATTATGAGATATATTCGAACCTTTCCACCGGCACTAATCGCATAGCCACTGCCTTTAATTAGTTGACCATTGATGGCTGTTATGCCACCAGTAATTGCCTTTACTGCTTGGAAGATCGTATTTAATATGGACTTTTTCAATTTCCATCCATCGAAATGTGATACATCGTTGTGCTGTGTGAACAATTAAAATAAACATTTTAACAATTTTTTATTTTAATTATTTATAATCGTTAAACAAAGGTAGAGATGTTCGGCTTTTATACACATTTCAGAGAGGAAGAAATAGAAAAAAAAATTAAATTGTAAATATTATATCTTCCCCGAAGGTTAAGTCATTATGCTAAAAAGTAGTCAAATCTGTGTCAATATTTAATTTAATTAACATTTTTTTTTCTTTTGCAAATTTATATGTATGATGAATAATATAGTTAGAATAAAAATGATATCTCACATGAGGACTAGCAGGTTTACTACTCGATGAAGATGAACTACTACTGCTACTGCTGCCACCAGCTATTGAAGCTGACGCTTTACTGATTGATGAAGCGAAGCTCTATTCAAAAATAAATAAATGTTTCGCATTGATTATGGAAGAATGTTCCAGATGAATTTCATCATTTATAAAATACAAACCTTTGAGATGGCACCAATAAAATCGAAACTTCCTCCACTGCCACCACCACCATGACCTCCACCACCAGCTCGTTTTGTTCTTGTAACTTCATCTGTATTATAGATATAAGCGTCAACTGGATTTATCGTTAATTCTATTTCTGTCGGATATGTTGTAGCTAGTAGCGGAAGAATTATAAATATGAAACATGTTATCTGAAATAAATTAGAAACAATTTTGCATCATTATATAATTATACGCCAAAATTTTTTTTAAATGTAGGAAGTAATGTACCATCGGTCGAACTCAACAATAATTTCTTCATTCTGGCTTGGTCATCTTAAATTGCAATTATGTAATGATCTACATCAATAAATATATATGCATACTTGGAATGTTATGATTTCTTTGGATGTTAGTTAACCTACATACATTCACTATTTACCAATAACAAAAACTACTTGAATTTCAAAATATTTCACTTGTTACCTTTTACTGATCTTACACTATAGTATATGATACTATGTATAGTGAATAAAAAATTCGTATAGTACCCCACACCATATACACTTGATGACGATCTGCGCAGAGATTTTGTAATGTTGCACAAAAGAGATTCAATAAAAATGTTAACACCTTGTTCAATAGATGCTTATGTGATGGACAATTGATATTTGGAGATATGTACGATGTGCCCAATATATTAAATACATCAATCAATCAAAAGGCTACAATATAATACTTTCTAAGTTAAATGCAGAATTGTGTAATTTAACAGAAGAAATATTTGAATTTGGTTATATAGAAAATTTTGTGTATTTCATAGATAGTTAGGTACAATTTTTGATAAAAAAAATATTTTAAATAGTAGGTATATACAATACATAGTACATAAGTTTTATAAATGTTAAAAAAAAATTACAAAAATTTAATTTAAAAAAAAAATTATAATCACTAAAAAAAACTTACAAAAATGTTTAACTATTAAAAAATATAAATTTCAATTAAGAATTTAATTTTCCTAAATTTACTCTTTTTTTCTGGAATTTTCTTTGCCAATTTATAGGGGAGAACATTACATAGGTGACTATAATTTTTTTTTGAACTATCTTTATTGTTTATTGTAGAGGCTTGGGTGGAGCTAATTTAAAAAAAAAATTATTCAACATTTTCGAATTTACTTATTTGATAAATTTTAACATACATAAATCTACTCAAATTTTACAAATGAAAATCGTAGCTAATGTTGTCTTAAAATAAACGGTGTCCTGACGAGATCTGACGCTTTAACATTTTATGGATAAATTTATATTCTTAAATTTAAAAGATTTATTTTCTTAAAGTAAAAGTTTTTTTAAATTATATAAAAAGCATAATAGCAATCGCTATAATGAATGTTGTATCGGTACATATAAAAAATGAACCTTTCTACTAATTACTTAAATATTTCTATATGCGATATTCTTTAATCAGGTTTTTAATTTTTTTTTTTTGTAGGTAGCTAATATAACAAGTAGATTGGTATATATAGACCAATCTATGAAAAATAAAAAACTAATAAAAATCTCTTTTATTGAATGTCGGAACATAATCGTAATCAATTTAATTGACATATCTAGGCCAATAAATGTGATGAATTTTTACTTACGTGACAATTTTTCAAATTAAAATTTTGCCTTCCAAAATTGATTGCGCTGTAACATTTGTTTTAAAATATCAACGAAGTTAGAAGTCAAATTAAATTAATTCACTAATTGAAACAAGAAATTCAACTTATTACAAATCACTTTTAGTATATTGAGATTCAGCTACAGGTGACCAAAAATCTTATTATTCATTTTTATCTTTAAGTTATAATTTCAAAATTTTACTTTGTCATTGAATAGGTAATTATTTTAATACTCTGTGTTTATTTTTTATGTCACAAAATACTGTACTTGATTGTCCTTCGGGCAATTAAAATCTAATCTAATTAAGAGTTTACATTTTGTAACAATCTAATTAAATTAACTAATTTCAAAAGTGCGTAGGATGACAAATGTAACAGAAATAACAGTTATTATCAAAGGAGTTACGTAAATACGACAAAACATTGAAATATGTCCCTGCACTGAGATTTTTTTTTTTTTAATTTTCATTTTGTGTTGCTAAATATAATCTTATTTCAAATAAAATGTAATTTCCCATCTTTATAAAATTTTCTCTCTTTTCTAATAAGATATCGAGAAAATCATCAATATTTGAAAATTGTAAATTGTAAACTGAGTGTTCTACATATTGCTATATTGTTCAAAGAATTTTCTCGATATTTTGTTAGGAAATCGACAAAAATTTATAAGGCAAAAAAGATTAAAAATAAAATTTTACCTAAAATCGGAATAAATCTAGTAAAAAATGTCAACAAATAAAGCAGTTACGCTAATTATAGTAGAAATTTCAGAGGTACTTTACATTGGCAAAAATAATATCCACCGTACCTACGCCAGTGATAGGTAGACATCAAAAGTCAACAATAGATATTTATTGTGTATTTATAAGCATAAGACGCACTTATCAAAGAAATTGGTATATCATAGGTTTTTTTTTTACTAAATTGAAAGCGAACACAAAAACAAACAGTAATTTACATTCAACGCATATCAACGCGAGACAAGGCCTTTTAGCGTAATAAAAAAGAAACTTGAACTTGTACAGCCAGAGAAAATTGTTGGTTTGTTGTTTTTTGTCTAATATAGTTGAATTAAACTATGTTTGATTGTTGGTCTTATGTCAAATTACCATATTAAATTGAATTCCAAACTTAGATTTGGATATGATGCAGGATTTTTTTTTTATATGAAGAAAGTAAGTATTTGATGGTGAATCAATAAGAAAACAATTTATCATTGAACTAAGTATTGTTATGTTTTAAAACACATTGTAATACGTACAAGGGTGTCCAATGAATATTTATCGAAAGTAATTAAAAAACAAAAATTATTCCAAATTATTAAGAAGAATTGGAGTATCTAAAAATTATTTCATATTAAAAATTTTGTACTAATTTAAAAAATATGTAGCTAACATTGAATATTTTAAAAGAAATTTTTTTGTGTATTTGAGAAATCTTTTAATAGAATGTTTAATTTTTTTTTTAAATTTTCGTTCTCAATTTTTATATACGAGTACATAATTCCTGTATTAAAAGTATTTTTGAAAAAATGTATTCATTCCATGTCTGAATTACTATTAAAAAAATAGTACTTGTAGTTTAATAAATTTTTTAATATTCAAAATTAAAAGATTTTAATATTTCGGTATGATTTTGCTTGTATTTATATGAAAATTAGCGGCCAAAATATATGTGTACACAAATACGGAAGTGCCGCTTATACTAACTATAGAAACATACATGTAAACAAATCAACGTAATGAATCATCTTATATGTATATGTATGTTTAATCATCAGTCATCGCCTACCTATAAGTATTAATTAAATTAATAATAACTACTTATTAGAATTCGACGTTCAGTGATCTATATATTTAGCATTAGATATATACATATGTATAGTATAACTGCGCAAACTCCAAAAGGTTTTATCAAATTATATATAATTAAAGGTAAGTGCACAATTTACGATTTTTTTTTTAAGTCGCGTGGTGTTACTTATATTAGTGTTTAGACAGGTATTTATACTCAAATATAAACGTAAATAACTTTCTCCGCGCCGTTGTAAAAGAAGAAGAAGAAGACTTCAGGTTACATTAAATTCATATATTTTTTATGTATATTATATCGTATATCCATACATATATTGTAAACTTATATATACATATGTAGTAAATCTGTAAAGTAATGGATTTAAAAAAAAAAATTAAATTGCGAGTGTAAATACAATATCCGGCATGCCATAGTTATTTTGGTAGAATTCACAAGAAATTTTTGTAATTAGATTAAGAGAGTTGATATTTTTGATTAGAGAGCAAAAGTACCTATGTACCTAAAATAGTTTTTATTAAAAATAAAAAATACAATTAGTAATTAATCAAAATTCAAGATTAAAAATTTTAAATAATTAAGAAACAAATGCATTTTTTACAGATATTGAAAAAATTAAAATTGATCATCGAAAAAAGTAAAGGGAATTAAGGGGAATTAAGCCAGACAATGTATATATAAAATTCGAGACAATTAGCGATAATAGGCAAATTAATACTTGAACAGCCCCTGTACGAAAAAGGTAGATCTTACCGATAAAAAATCAGTATAGGTAAAAAAAACTGTTCCCTCTTTTTTTTAAAAAAATTTTTAGCTCAATTTTTTTATCAAAAATAATCTATTTGTTAAAATTTTTGGGTATTACTTAAAAACTAAAAAAAATGTTTAAATGAAAATTTTTTTTTTTTTAGTTTATCTATAATCTATATGTATAATTGAACTTACCTGCATGTTGATTAATATTCCTATGTAATGTGCTGGGTTTATATAGTGCTTATTAGCTATATGTACAAAAATAAATTAATAAATTTTTGTTTATCACTTTTATATACACATATTGCAACTCATAAAACAAATTCACATCAATATTTTTAAAATATCAATAAAAATGAGCATAAAAATAATATTATTGTAAATAATCCTCATTCAATTTTCCATGATTCAATGAGCGGCGCAAATGCATTAAAACTGTTTTTAAATAAAACCGTCGGAATAATACTAAGAAACCCAACCGTAATCCGATACTATTGAACAATTAATGGGAAAATAAATTTTCGGAACTTTTAACATGCGATTTCCTTACCGTTCGACGCACATATAACATTCACTTTCATTGAATTTTCAATCTAGCTAGAGGTATACAAGATGACATACTTTTTTACCCGATCAACGAAATGGTAGAGTTGGTAATCCCCCACAGCAGCTAATGAAAGCTCGTCGAATATGTTTTTGCACATTATCGGTGTACAGTTGAGTGCTTTTTTACACTGTTACAATTTCAAATGAAATCGAATCATTTTTTTGTAAGTAAATAGACTTATTGCCATCGTTAAAGTGCGTTTTAATGCATCATTATTTTATTATGCAATTTGACAGACTTGCAGCAACATAGGTATCTGGTGTGTGAATCCGATAAACGAATTTCATACCAGGTATTATTAAATAATTATAAAAAAGTTTTTTACCTAGTGCTCACATAAATATGTATACTTGTAATACATTAAAATCATGTAATATCTTATTATGTATGTATATTGAAAGAATTTAATAAGACAAACTATTTCTGTAATACAAATGGATATTGGACAGCTATGAAATTACTTCTAGATGTGAAGACATTTTTATATCATATTGTACATTTAATACTTAACGGAAATTAAGTCATTTAAATTAACTATGCAAGACTTTTTTATACATTCTCTCTCTAATTTTTGCCTATGCATGTATGCACTATGATTATAAATTAAGGATATATTAGGATTAGTAATAATTAGCAGTAAATATAGAACTGATTAATATTCTCGACAAACGTATTTTTAAGAAATGTGCTCAAAAATTGATTGCAAATTGTTTATAAAAGTGAAAGGGTGAGAGAATTTGTAATTCTACAATATAATCTGATAAGCTTTCCTGAATAGCTTGGGTACCACTTATGAAATTTAAATCTCTCTGCAATCGGATTCTTTTTTGGTCGAACACACCAATACGTCCGGTACGTCCTTTGGGTCCGTTAGACGTGTGACAATGAGGTGTGACAATGGCTTATTATTACTGGTATTTTTTTGGGGTTGTATTGGAAATGACAATAATAGTCGAAGATCATAGTCTTGTAATATTCATAAAATATTAATCAAAAAAATATTATTTTCTAAAAAATTAATAAGAAAAATAATTCAACTCGATAAATATATTAGAACTGTTCCAGTCATACTAGTCTACAGCATGTGGACAAAGTCTGTCAAATATGTGGACGGCTTTAAGTCTCTATATCGGACAAAATTGTCAAAATGTCATCGAAAACGTCCAGGCATATTTGTTCATATTTGTATGAAAGTGTAAATTTAATCTATGAGCAAAAGAAGGTTTATTAATAGACGGAATTATCTCTATATATTAATAGGACTGTTTGGGTCATCCCTCTGACTATGTATGTACGCAATTATTATGTATGGTAATAATAGAAGAAATTTTCGATATTGTACATTTTAATTTCAATTAATATTCACATTAATAATAAACTATTATTAATTTATTATTATTTCCGTACATGCCATCCAAACCTATCTGTAACTTTATGACAATTTTACATTGTAACATATTTAGGGCATTGAAGCATTCAATATTGTAAATTGTTGTAGACAAACGACGTATGTACGTAAAGAAAACAAATACATTTTTTATCGAAATCTTAAATTAATAGTTACAGTTAGTAGAATAGGCGGATCATCTTGAAATATCTATGTAATTATGCAATCAATAACTATTTATGCAATTTTTACTTCTTATGATTACCAAATATAATATATGTATGTTCACTAACTACTACTACTCCTACTACATATATGTAGGTAGTAAAAGAGTTATTTAAATTAATTTTATGTATTTTTCCTGATTTAGTTTTTATTCAAGCGGCAAATCATTTTTCTATCGTTTTGTAATTTTTTTAGCTTAAAAACGCCGTCGTGACAGGAAGAGGAGGTAGAGATTATGTGTATTACCTACTTATTATCATTTATCACTATAATTGTCTGCTGAACTGCTTGTAATTTCTTTAACATTCTTATGAGAAAGATGACTGAGCAGATTGAAATATGGATGTTGAACAATTTAAAAAGTTTGTTCTATCGCTTTACAATTTTGGTGTGAAAGCTTAATAATATCTGTCTCCATTCAGTTCTATCGTTTATTACATTTCCACATTTCACACTATCTGACCTGATTTTAAAACAGCTGTTAAAATATCCTTAAAACGTGTCGACCCAAATAACCAATTTTCTCTTTGATTTTCCTTCAATCAGCTCTACTGACTCACCATTTTAGTTTTATTTAATCAAATCGTTCGAATTCGAAAAGAAATAAAACTCTCAATTGTATTTCACTATTTAACAACCCGAAAATGATCAATTTGAACTAAAGCATTTATTTGCCATTTGTAATTTACAAACAAAAAATAGTTTTAAATAAGAATAAGAATATACATACAATGACAAATTGGCGAATCCGACCTGTTAAGCATTAGATCGTCAAATTTATCTTATGTTACCGAACCCCCTTTTAATCTTGTATACTTACTTGGAAGTATGAGAAAAAATCGTACGTACATCTTGTTCAACATAATTAATCTCTTCTTCGTTTCTTCTCCGTACGATCTTTTTCACGTTCGGGCTGTTTTTCATTACGTTTCGGTGCTTTTTTGGCCATATTCAAGAACTGATCCAAACCGAACGGATCTTCTTCCTTTTCAAATTGAACAGGTCCACTTCGGCTATTCTGTGCCGATCTGTCTGTTCCACTGAATTCTTTGTCAGGAATAAAACGATTTGTATTGACAATTTTATCCCAATCGCCACCATAAATTTCACTGTCCACCGCCTTACTAGGCCGATACAAATGGGAACCCAACGAACCAGCTTCACGCCACGGTTTATCGTATACATTATATGCTCCATCATCACCATAACCGGAGTCCATACCTTTGGTGGTATTAAACAAACGTTGATCGAACATCGTTTCACCGCCAACATTCGTTTTGGCCGGCATGCCCAACGCAATTTGTTCGGAAATGTCACGTTCACGTTCACGTTGCAGTTTCGATCGTTTATCGGGAGCAGCACGAGCTAAATTTCTGTCTCGCACTCGATCACGATGTCGTTCGGCTCGCAATTCATCACGTTCTCTAGTTTCGGGATTTTGACCGGTTTCACCTTCTGGTAATCGTATACCGGCTCTTTCCTCTCGGGCACGTTGGGCCATCTGACGCAACATGTCCTCTTTTTTCTCTTTTTCCTTTTGGGCTAGTTTCTTTTCAAGCTGAGCACGAGCCTCGACCGCTTCACGTGCTTTTCGGTCAGCAATATAAAGTGCTTCGGCCATTTTAGCAAATTTCTCATTTATATGTACTTGCTGAAGACCTCGACCATCGGCCGCCAATCTTTTATCCAATGGGATCGTATAACCTTTGGCATTTTTCCAATTTGAAATGCATGGTGGCACTTTCCATTCTTTCTGTTCTTTGACGGTAACTTTTCGTGACGGTGAATGCAATACTGGCGCTGGTGGCGACGGAGGACCTCTGGGAATTTTTTTATTGATCTTAAATTTTGGCGGTTCCATTGGATCTACCTGAGCCTCAACCATTCGAATAACACGTTGTTTGGCACCTGAATTGAATGCATCCCCTTGCTGAGATGGTGTGTAACGGATATACTGTGCCGGTGCAGCCTTTTCAGCATGTCTAACTGGCATAGCTGCAGCAATTTTTTGGCTTGTCAATTTTTCCAGGGCTCTTCGAGTTGCTTCTGTTGTTTCGGCAATCGTTTCATCGTCTGGTCGCTGAATGGATTCTGCATCTTCGGATAACACTTCGGCTGGTAGCAGTTGATTTATATTTGAATACACGATCTTATCTTTGCCATGACCCTGTCGAACTATTGCGTCGTACTTGATTTTGCCACTTTGATCCAACTGTATTGCAATGGCATTTGATTTTTTTCCAATATTATCTGGAGCCCCCATACCTACAAAAATTGATTAATTGCAGATAAATATTCAAGTTACAACCCCTCTAATCAGTTAACACTCACCAAGAGGATATTGAGCTACAGCAATTTCCGGAAATGCACCCCCGTCACCAAAATCAGCTTCTGTTCGAGGGACCCAACCTTTCCTTTGCCCGTATGGCGGAGCGGCCACTTTTGCACTTACCAACGCTCCCATTGTTGGTGCTCCAATGGCCAACATTTCTCTTTCATCTTCTCGATCCCATATTGGATTTGTTGGGGCTGGCAATATGTTTGCCAAAGACATTTTTATTATTATAAATTTAATATTTTTATGGTTAAATTAATGATGTTTATTAAAATTTACACACAAAAATGCACGATAAAAAAAGAATTGACTTCAATCTCAAAACTTTTGACGTTTTGCTTACTACATCGTCAGCCATCATAATTTTTAGTCGATCCAATGCTATAGATTTGAAAAGGTTAAAGGAAAATTTTTTGAGTTAATGACCACTCTATACTAAATCTCTATTACTATTTGGTATTGCCAGTAGTGATGTGAGTTGAAAAGAGGATTACCGGTCCACCTGCAGAGGAAGGAGGGAATGATGTGAGGAGGGGATAGGGAAGACTCACCCGAGAAACTTTTGTTTTGGGGCGTCAAAGTTTGTATTCGAAAATTTCAAACCTACTAGGTATATACAAAACTACAATATTAATATATCTAATAAATTAACAAACCTCTTATAGCTCATACACTTTACGCGCTTATTTAGGTTATGTATTTGTTTATAATTTCCACCAAACAAAATTTGACAGCTAAAACGGTGACCATGATGTATTCTCGTTTTTCTTGTGCCATTTTGACATTACACAAAATTCAGAGTGTTCTAACCTCAAAGCTTGATTTTGATTAGATTTTTGGCATCGCCATCGATATAGAATTATAAAAATATGTCTCAAATAACTGGTTAGTACAAATTATTAATCCATAATCAATCTATTGATCATGGAAATTTATTAAAAAATGATATTCAATAAGAAATTTCATCAAATAAAAATTTTACACAACGCCACAAGTCAACGATGCGTCTGATGATGCTTCTGTTAAGTTTTTATTTTTCTTTGATAAACATTATTGTGTCATTGTTTTTGTTGTAATCATCTTATAAATAGAATTATAATCTGTACAATTAGGTTCCCGTCAAAATCCAATTCGATCAAGCGTTCTGCGTCCATCTGCACTGCAAATTGGTACTGCGGCTGCAGATTCTACCAGTGCGTCTAAATCAGGTGTATTACGCCCAGCAGTATTTAAATTAGGCAATGCAGATGCAGAACCAGTTACATCAAAACTGCCAGCAAATACAGTAACCACAACAAATCCGTTTTTGTTGGATAGTTCCAATGATGAGGATTCACCAGCTAAAGCAACCGATGAAGAGGAGAATACTGTAAATTCGGAAGCTAAAGATGATGAAGACAATAATAAGTCAGAGGTGAGATTTTTTTATCTAAAATTGTCTAGTTTTGGATTACCAAATTTCGTTTATTTCTAGAAAACAGAACCGTTGGCTTTACTATCAAAAAATAGCATGCCAAAATCAAATCTCTTTGCATCAACGAAAACTTCTCTTCCAATAAGTGAAAACACAGGGTTTGTCTTTGGACAAAATGTCCATGAACGTGTAACGGGCGTAAGTAGTTAATAGAAAAAAAATTGAGAAAATTCAATCATAATCATCGAAATTCCCACAGGATGCTGTTCAAAATGCTGAACCATCAAAAAGTGAATGTGAACATTCAAATCAATGCAGTAACTCAGGTGAATTATTTGCTATAGCTGGCAGTAAAAGTACAGACAATAGTAAACCGGTTGAAGCTGCCAGTGTGGAAAGTTTAAATGAAGTGGCCCGTGTGTATGAGGAGAGTCGAGCACAGAAACGAAAATATGAAGAAGTTGAAACGTTTACTGGTGAAGAGAATGAAACAAATGTGCTCGATGTAAATAGTAAATTATTTGCATTTGTTGCATCAAATTGGGAAGAACGAGGTCCGGGCAATTTGAGAGTGAACGATGCAAAAGATAAAAGTTCGAGAGTTGTGTTCCGAACATCTGGAAATTTGCGCGTTTTGTTGAACACAAAGGTTAGGCAAATAGTTTTTGAATATTTGATGGTTTCTTTGGTAATTTTTATCTGTTTTATAGGTTTGGCCTGGAATGGTCGTTGAGAGACCCAGTCAGAAAAGTTTACGTCTCACTGCTATTGATTCTGCTGGACAGATTAAGATATTTTTAGCAATGGTAAGTACGTTATTGATTTTTGACCATGAAAATCAACATTAAAAAATGTCACTACGATTTTCGCCATTGTGAACATTACTCCGTTTTCAGCTCAGTTAAGTTGTCATCTGTGTCAAATATTTACGAATTTTTGTCTGATCTAGATATAATCCTCTTCCATATAGGAATCTCTTTGTGCTACTACTCGCCATATCGAAACTCTGTCTTAAATTTACTTTTTTGTCTCATAGACGAGCTATTAAAATATAAAATCAATCTTTTCAAGCATTTGTATTAGTCAACGAAATATGGCCACTAATTTTTATAGTTGAGACTCTCATTTAGCTCTAGCAAATCTAGCTTTTCTCTAACTACAGTTCTTTGAATGTGTTTCTGAGTCTTTTGCCGTAAGGATCTTTGTTCCGGGTTTTAAAGTCTTAAGATTTGTTCAATATCAATTTTCTTCTCTATTGTACATTGTAACCGCTACTCACTTAGTTGTAGTTTTAAATTTACATTCATTAAAAGGGAGAAATCTCAATATTCCAGCGGTAAAATCTTTGTTCCAATTGATTATTCCATTTTTTAGTAACACCAAGAATTTAATTTAATTCATAAAATTACAGGCACGTCCCGATGATGTAAGCAATTTGTATACAGCACTTAGTAAACGAATTGATTTGGAAAAAATGAAAGTTGAACGGGCCAAGTCCAGCAGTGACAGTGAACCAAGTACAAAAAGGGTAACGCTGACAGTTGACGATGAAAACAGCAGTACAGATTCCTAAGTAGAAATTTTCCTCTTTCTTTTCTTATTTGTTTTGCTAATAAATAATTTTTCAACTCAAATTTTGCAAATATTAAAAAAAAAAATTAAAAAAAGTTTTAATAATATTCTATGGCATTGTTCCACTATTGATAAAACGGTAACGGTGTTTCGTTATTAAAAGAGAACAATTTCACAATGTTTGTAAAAATTAATCACACACTGTAATTAAGTAAATGCTGTTTTTAATCGGGGATTTTTTTTTCTTTTCCAAAAACAAAATCAAAGTAAAAGCAATACAAAATTTTGAATAAAATAAATTACTAAAAATTAGAAATTTGTTAGCTAAAAAACGCTCACTGGTACTAGTATAAAACTGTTTATTTGCTTCTTACTGTAATATTAACACCCGCCCCAAGCCCCTCTTTTTTTCCAATTAAGTATATTTTTAAGATGTACATTTTTAATACAATTTATTAACTTGTATTAGATTATAATGATACTGTGCATCAATTTTAGTTTAATTAAATTATTATTTTATACATAAAATTAGTTACTTATGTAAAAGGAAAAAAAATACTTTTTGAGAATATATTAATTTAATTTTTGCTCTGGGCGAGAAATATTTTAACTAAATCAATTTCAAATGAATCGTCGTCCAGAATTTCAAATGTCGAATGTTGACAAGCTTTTAATGGTTTTATGTTTAATACTTTTAAGTATTTAACCCTCATCAGTCGCTTGAATACGAATTGATTCCTGTGTATGCGATAATGGTACATCTTGTTCTTATCTGTTTAAAAAGCAATTTATTGAAAACCACTGATTGTTTTATATTTTTTTAAATCTTTATTATCATTAGGAATAAAAATTATAAAAATTTAAGTGGAAAAGTATCGAAAAACTCCGAAAAAAGAAAATCCACAAAATTGTATGTGGTCACATACAAAGAACCGATGAGGGTTAACAATATTTCACGAGTAACGTTATTTGTACCCAGTATAGATATTTATTTATTTATTTTCCATTAATTGATTACAATCCATTAATCGATGCTGCATTGTAATTCGGAAAAATTAAAGAAAACCTAAAATGGTATCAATAACATTACGCCTACCTAATATTTGATTGTGATTAGTTAATTTTAATTGGAGTGCACTTTGTATGATAAAAAAAAATAGTGCGTAATGAATCGATAATATAACTAAGCACCCACATTGTTTTTTCTTATTAAGTGACTAGGCTGTGATCTGTGTATAGAATAAATTATCTGGCAAGATATTGAGAACCAATAGATAACAAGAATACGGAAACGTTTTGGAATGAAATGGGCTAATTTTAAAGAATCAAGCAAACCACTGGTAAATAAAAAGGGTCATAGTAAAATTCCTGTAACTACATTATTTTTAAATTATCGGACAAGTATGTATAAACAATGAAGAAATTCCAGCCAATTGGAAAAAATCGTATCATAATCAAGACAAGAAATATACCTACAAACTATGCGATCAGTATCCACAAATTCATGTTTAAGAAATTAGAATTCTTTGGTTGAAGCAACCGCGTTAGAAAATCTTGTATACCTAATAAAGGAAAAAAATAATACGCTACTGAAACTACCAAGATTGAAATTTAGATGAATTTCTTCAATATTGTCTTTAAAGATTAAAAATAAGTCATCAAACCAAACTAATGACCAAAAAAAAAAAAAAACAGGATATTTGAACTTCACATAATATATTTACACATGATTATTAAGTCAATGCCATAAATTAACGACACTAGCAAAATAAGTGATGACTCATCATCGACATCATACCAGTAATCAAGTCCATCATGAAATTACATACGACAACAACAACAACAACAAAACCCAAAAAGATCAAACAAATTATTGAAATACTTCGCACTACCGGCATATGAAATGATTTTGCATCATCTGTGTGTGGTGCCGTATTGTGTGCCCGATTCGCACTACTAAATTGGCGCAATAAATTGTTCAAGGTCATTTCTTTATTTATACTGCCTTGAGATGAAAGAGTATCATCTCTCTATTCTATATAATATCCAATGTTTATTATCAATAATCATACATGTCACCGCACCGTCCGTCCGGTCATTGGCTGGACAACCATGTTGAGACCTTCGTATTCACTTTCTATATTGCGAAAAATTCTGTGTTGTGAGTGAATCGCACTTTAAATTGGCGATGAAGATTTGCGTGCAGTAGGTACTTTAATTCTGATTCTGGACATGTTTACTGATATCAAGGTTGGGAATGATTTTTTTTCTTTTCTTTTCTTTTCGATCACGGAATATAATGCCGATCTTGAGAAATAAATTTATTATTGGTCTTTATTTATTAAACGACTATTTAATTGTCTAATTAGATAGGAGACGATACTAATCCAACACGTTAATTCAGAGCAACTACTGATGTAAATAAATTATTAGGTAGATACTTTTTCTATAGGCACAATTCAGTTTCATTTTCTAAGGTTCTGCTTGGAAGAGTCTACGACAGCATGTATACGATTAAGTCTTAGTAAATGATAAATCAATTGTTGGTTCAGGATCCATTGAATCCATACCAACCGTTATACCTTACGTTATTCGATCACGGATCATTCAGTAATTTTCTTGTAAACATTTATAAATGGTGGTTTGACCAACGATTTCAATTATTACGTGATTGTTTGATGCACGCTGCCATTTCCGTGTTGTGTGTCTGACTACATGACATGACATCACAGTCTATTAGAGATTACAAGTGAATGGTAGGGCTTTTACAGTCGTATCCAAACATATCGTAATGTTAGAGTAGTCCGAATTTGTTATTGGACTGCATTAGAGATGTAAAATCGCAGATATCTTTCTCCGGTGTGTGAGACAGTTAGAGAGGTTCTCCTGGCACTTTGATTGGATTAAAAATTAATTTTATAAATTGAAATAACCAACTACGTATGTTTTCTAATTTGTTTTTCTATTCCTCATATATATATATATATCTTTTACATAATCTTATTCTTAAATTAAAGACACAACTTAAATTTTAATTTCTTAAAATAAATTATCATTAGGTGACATTTTGTAATTGTCATTTTTTGAATATATCATCATATTGAACTAAAATTTATTACTGTTGTTGTTTAAAATCAAAAATAATTGATATAATAATTTTAAAAAATAATTTTTTTTTTTTTAATTATAAATTATACTTTAGCACCAGCACGATTTTGGTAATTAGTAATTACACTGCTATTTATTATTTTATTTTTATGTTTCCATATGTGTCCTAAAGCACAAGTACATAATAATGTTGGTACTTAATTTAGTGTGGCCTGGGTTTAACATTGCTGTGTTAATTCTCTAATTTTTAATTAGCAACGCGCGAATTGGCTTTAATTTATTTATTTTTCGATAAGACAATGTCGATTGTCAAATTTTGCTTAAATAATTTATTATTTTTTGATATTTATAATTTTACATTGTAGGTACACGAAAACCTGTGCTTTTAGAACACGTCTTTTGTTTTTTTTTTTTTTATAAATTACTTAAATAAAAATTATTTGTACATAGATTATCTATCTTTTCTTTCATTTTTACGATGTTTTTTTTTTTAATTCTATTTTTAATAATAAAGCATTTTTTGTTTAATGTAAAAATATTTTAAGTAATCATCCATTTAATTTTTTGTTTTTTTGTTTCAACTTTTAATTATTAATTTTTGCACGACTTGTCGACGATATTATTTTTATACAACAATTGAACGAACGTTAATTCTATCGGGATTAGGTAAAAAAAAAACGAACCAAAAATATTAGATAGGTGTAGGTACATGTGTGTGTTTAGTTTTAGCTCAATTATTTTATTAAATATTTAACTTTTATTGGAATTTCGATTGATTTTTTTTTTAGTTTTAGTTTTTAAATTTAAAAAATTTACGTGTGACTATTTCACTAACGCATACAACTCCTTTACATATCTACATATATAGATGTTTCTTCTTCTATATTATAGTTATTATTGTCATTGTTAAAATTAACATTTTTTTTACTTCAGTTTATAATTTCATAAGAATTTGTGGGTGATATTGACAAACTAAAAACGAACCAGCTATGCTTTAGTGATAGGGTAAATATTTATTATATCAATCAAATTTCGTTATGCCAACTAAAAACAGTCAAGAAATTCAAAATATTCTTAGGACTGACCTATAATTAACGGACATTTTCTATCGAATTTTAGAATGCGACAGTTTTTCCGCTCACTTTTGTTGCAATGTAGCAAAAATCATATGGAAAATGACTGAATAAATTAATCGTTTGCCGAAAATTAATCGACAAATTTCCCAGGAATAATTAATTGGCACAATTTTTGGTTTAGTTTCCGTGGCCAGCTGGCATTTCTTGTAGATTTCTGTGTGGAAATTTATGTTTTAATAAAATTGCAGAAAATGAAAATGCAGAAATTGATGACTACATTTTCCAGCATAAGTAATATTGGTTCGAGCTATTTCTTTTTGAATAACTCTCTCTATCATTCAAAAAAAAAAAATGTCCATAACCTTCTCATTTGAAATATTTATTAAAATTTAAATAAACTCCAAAGGCATAAAACTAGCCGTCCATTTTTAAATTTTTATATAAACTATAAACAGAGTGTAAATTTTTGTTTGTTTTGTTATATTGAAATCATTATGGGAAAAAAATATCCTTAGAAAATAAAAAAAAATGATAAAACCTAAACAACTATGTACTAACGTTTATTGTGGAGGTAGTTAAAGTCGTGCTAGATGATGATTTAATAGATGATGAATTTTCTAAACCTGTACTAACAGCTACAGATGATCTGTAACAAAAAATAAGAGGAAATTTGAAGGATAAATCAAAATTGAATTTAATCCAAATTTACCTATTATGACGCATATGACTTTTGACTAGATCACTATTGACCAGAGCAGCCATCAGACTTAGCTCACCGGCCATCACAGTTGCGCAAATAATTTTTGCTAATGTTTTTGAATTTTCAGCAGGATTTGTTTTGTGTGCACCACGAACGCCCAACATATCAAGGCATGCACTTTGTCCCGGAAGCCCAGTTCCACCGCCAACGGTGCCCACCTCCAACGATGGCATTGTACATGTTATATACAAATCTTGATCATTATCGCCCCATACTTCCATAACCGTTGAACAATTACTACTTGTTATATTCTGTGCTGGATCCTGGCCGCATGCTATAAATACGGCCGTTACCATATTTGCGGCATGTGCATTATTTCCACCTATACTACCGGCTATTGCACTGCCCGACATATTTTTCAATCGATTACACTGAACCAATGTTTTAGAGTCTGTTTTCAAAATTGATCTTAATTTATCAGCCGGAACTATGCATTCGCATACAACACGTTTGCCACGTCCTTTGATCCAATTAATGGCGGCCGGTTTTTTGTCCGAACAAAAGTTTCCGCTCAAACTGATAATCTGCATGTCCGGAAACATTTTGTGAATATATCTTAATGCCATTTCAGCACCTTTGGACACCATATTCATGCCCATTGCATCGCCTGTCAAAGCTCTGAATCGAATATACAATTGTGGCCCATCCATGGCGATAAAAATCTCCTGCAAACGAGCAAATCGACTTGTTGAATCAAATGCCGTTTTGATATTTTCAAAATTGTCCGATTGTTCAATCCATCGTTTTGCCAAAGATGCACGATAAATATTTGGAAATTTAACACAGGGAGCACGAGTCATACCAACATCTTCAACGTAACTATGAACGCCACGTATTGACAATGCCTTGCAACCACGATTTGTGCTCGCCACCAAAGCTCCTTCGGTTGTTGCCATTGGCACAAAATATTTCGTACCATCGAGTAGTAGTGGACCTGCATAGCCAACCGGTATCTGAACATAACCCAAAACATTTTCACAGCAAGCATTCATTACTTTTGTATAATCAAAATGTTTGTACGATAAACTGTTCAATACGTCATATGGTAATTTAGCGTCACTGGTTAATATTTGTCGACGCAATTTAACACCACGTTCTGGATTATTAATGATCGATTCAATTTTATACAATGGACAATGACCACCACCACCTCGAACAATCATTGTAATTTCATCGTCTGTTAACAGTGCCGCACCATCGTCGGAATTTAGAATTTCCAGACATTCTGTCAAATTGCGCGGTTCCTTCTTAGCGTTTTCATTTAGTTCTCGTGACTCGATATCAAATTCTGTTTCAATATAATCGAATTCCGTTTGTGTTGATTGATTTACCAGTTCAATACTGTTGGATATTACAAATACGGGCGGTTTTTTTTGTGCGATCGTTTTATTATCGATTCGTAGTTGCTCTTCGGTTCTTTCGTTTTGTTGTATTGCCGATAAACGTAGTTGATCGGCCAGTTCTTCGCGATCTTCGAAAAATACAAATTTTACCAACAATGCTATGAGTAGAATGAGAATGACTATTTGATCGGCACTCATGGTGAGCCACCTGAAAAATGAAAATAAAAACAATTATTAATTGATTAATTTAATTAGTTTAGAATATTTAAAGATTCCAAAGATGGATTGCCTTTAAAGGACATAGAGGATTTTCTGTGGTAATGGAATTATAGAACTAGGGGTCAAGTACGTTGGCACTTGTGGGTATTAGATTTGAAAATATATTTCATATACAGTACGGTAAGCAAAAAACAATGATCAAAAAAAATTATCTACCTTTGTGTATCTTTCGCTAAATGCAAAATATTATTTGTTTTAATATTTTTTTTTTAATAATTTATTTTTGTTATCTAAATTTTATGTTTAATTCATTAATTATTCAATTATGGAATAAAATGATAAAAATTATAAAATAAGATTTAAAAAAACAATTGTGAACACGCGCAGACATTATAAATTAATTATCTTTTTGTCACTTGACACATTCACACATTAAATATCTTATTATTATACAATATGTATATTAAAGCTGGTAGATTATCTAAAAAAACGCTGCCAAGAGAACTAGAGAGAGTACAATCTATTCTAACCATTTTAATTTAAAAAATAAAAGCTTTTTTGTATCTATAATTTTTTCGAAATCTTGTTATTTAGCGAGAGAAAACAACAAAAAATTCCTTTTTTTATTATTTCTGTGAGGAGTATAGAAGTGGTAGGCGACCATTTGACAATTTTTTTTACCAAATTATACTTAAAATCTAGTTCACGATAAGAAATTCATTTAGGTATTTTGAGCCTTGTATTATAGTTCATTCCTTAGAAAAATTTCGTTTTTATTTTGCAAGTGGAAAACCGAATTTTCCACATCAAACAGTTTTCAAAATACTTACTTCATTATATGACCGGACACATCTGTTGATTCACTTCGATTCATTGCTACTGAATGTAATTGATTTAGTTGAATTGAATTAGCTGTTGTAGTGGAATCATTATCGGTGAAGGCAAATCGACTGAAAAATAAAAATATTATTAAAAATTAAAGGTTGTGCCCGTTATTTTCAAAAAAAACATAATAATCTATCAGTAAAAAAGGAGGAACATAAAAAAAACGTACCTATAGGCATGAACGAGCATCAAACCAGTTGACATAATAATTTTAACTCTCTGAACAACTGGATTAGGTTTTTGATCTTCTTCCGTAAGATGTACAATCAACGAATCTTTTGCCTTCTCCTTTACTTTCGTAATATCAACGCCATTCCGTGACAAATCCATAATAAGCGATAAACATGCTGGATAGAATGTCATAAACACAACATAATTAACAACAACCGACATAACAGCAAATCCGCATAGAATTTCTAAACGATAAACACCGGACAATGTTCCGACACCAATCACTAATGTTTCCACCAATGTATCCAATGATATTGCCGGTCCAAGTAATTCCATGCCACGGGCAATATTTTTGGTAACCTCTGACGGATTGGAACCGCTTAATGCCAACTGTGCCAAAATCCCAGCTTTTGACAAATCAATCAAAAGTAGAAAAAAGAAAAGTGCATCTCTGTGAATCGATTGATTTACGGTATTTTAAATATTTTACAGAGATTATAATTACAATTAACTTACTTTAAATCAGACACTTCACTGCCCAAAAAGTTAATGACACTTGATGTAAATATGAAGCTTGAAAAAACTGTGAATAATCCAGCAATACCTAAAAATGTGAAGAAGAAAAAAAAATGTAAATATTGCATAACACTATAATTGCTGAAACAAAACAAAAAAAAAACATAAAAAAATCTTATTATATAATATTAATTAATGATAATAACCGAAACGAAGAATATTATTTGCTGCGAGTACAACAACACAACCTGGTATAAGTGAAAGTCAAGTTTGAAAACGAAATCGGATGATGCGGCATTTTTTACAATAAGTATATATGGTGGAACAGTGATTGTTGTAGGTGTTCGGATAGATTTAGACATAGACGAATTAATTTTTTTTTTTTTTATATTTCTAAGTATGTGTTAAGAAAAAAGGAAAGAGAAAAAAAGCTGGTGCAATGACCACCTCTTTGATTTTTTGTTGTTGTTTTTGTTTTTTTTTGTTAAGGAACAAAAAAACTACTATACGTGGTATATTTATGATGTTGTTCCATTCACATTTCACGACATATTATTTAGTGTTGCTCAAAAAGAGTTTCAAAATGTATTGTTTGCTTTTTTTATAATGTTAGTAGAAATTAAAAAAAAGCCATTATGAAATAATTAGACGCAGAAATAACATTGAGAATGTAATTTTTGACATTTTTTTGTTTTTTTTTTTTTTTTGAAAATTGAGTTTCATTATTCCAAATATCTAGTTTGGTTACTATCGGACAAGTATTGAGTAAGGTCACCACGGTGCCATCGACATGGATTAGCAAGTTTAATACTCGTAAATATAAAAGTAATACCAGAAAAACAAAGAGACGGAACCAATTAAGTCCTAGAGACGCCAATTAAGTGCTAGAGTAAAACGGGAGAGACTATTCTAAATAATTACTATAGAGGCTAACATTTTGATTTATTACTTATATAGTCAAGTCAAATTATTTTCTTCTTCAAACAGTGATCATACAAATTTAAAATAAAATAATACTTAATTAGGTTCATTCTTACTAATAAATTAATTATTTTGTATATATAGTATTAAAATTTATATTAATTACATTAACCCACTAAATCTGTTTACATTTCCCATTTCACTTATGCTTTTTCCAAAAAAATTTCTATTTACAATTTATCAACATAAAAAAAACCCAACAAACAAAAATACTCATTCTTAAATTTGCTATGCAAAAAAAAAAATCTAGGTCATTCTAATCCAACTAAGTAGTTGGCGTCATTCAATACAGCACATTCAATTAACTTTGTGTTTTATTATTATTTTTTCTTCCAATGATCTTACAACTACCTAGTTAGAGAGTTAATGACCGATAAATAAAAAGTACAAAAACACAATTTTTATTATGTATAAATAGCATAACTAGATTATGATGAACTTGAACAAATTGAATTGTAGTATTAGTCTTAAACACTTTTAAGTAGATATATGAATGTATGTAATGTAAATACCTATAGGCTGGTTTATTGATGAGAGCTCATTGATAACGTAATTTATTACAAAACGATTATGCTTTCAGTTTCCACAAAATGGTAATTAATTTAATGAAATGCAATTTTAAACTAATAATGTAGTTTTTGGAAATATTTCTAAACTTGAATGTTTATCTAATAATTGTTATATTACCGTAAAGCATATACATGCGAGTACATAGATGACTTCAAAAATAAATACCGAGTATGCCTGTTGTATGGGCCTTTTGGCAATATTTTTTCTAATTATATCAACAAAAACGAATTGGTATTTCTAGGTATTTTGTTTATATTTAATTAAATCTTGCTGGCGTCATTACAGTTCCTATTGCCATATCAAATATAATTCTATTTAAAATTGGAAGAATTAAAAAAAAAACAAATTAATAGTTTTAATTGCCTTATTACATATATGTATGTATGTTTTTCAAGATTTTCTATTTATATACTTAAGAAAGTACTTTTGTAACTATGTAAGTAACTGCGACAAATAATTTTTACCAGTAATGTACTGGCCCCTATTTTCATAGAATCATTTTTTGATCGAGTTGTTTGGGTTTACTCTATATTTGTTACAAATAAGATAAAAATAAAATTTATGTTGCGATGTCATCTTATGTAGGTAAGTAATGTATTATTTTTGAAAATTACATTTTTATTTTTATATAAGTACTGGTCAACTCGAAAACATCCCAAGATAGTCTTCACTTTCATATATGTACAAAAGTTAGTTTTTTTCTGATTATATTATGTAGAAATAATCAACTTGAACAGATGGATTAATATCTACTTAATGATGAAAAAAGGCTGCACGACGTTTGCTACTTTTTCCAATTATAAGTACTGCACCATAATTTATATATCATCATAAGTATACTTGAAAAATATATGTGATTGATTAAGTAAGTACTTATGTTGTATTTGTAATTGCGATATGATCGTGTGAACAGATTGAGTAGAATAAAAGCACAACTCGACTAATGTGTAAGTATGGTAATGATAATTGAATTTAATTTGGCATTTTCAATAAAACGAATTTGGCTACTGTTAAGCTTACCCAAGAAATACATACTCGGTATTATTGCCGTAAATTTTAATTAATTAATTAATTTTTGTTTATAAAATAACGTTTCATTGATAACATCATGTAAAATGCTCAGTTCTTACGGTAGCAATTTGGTTCGTAAAGTCACATTATCTTAACCCATTAAAAATCTATAATATTAATAAAAATCTATAAAAAATTTCATAAATTTGAGAAGAAAAAAATACACATCCAATTACTTATTGGGATAGGTAAATGCCTCAAATGTATCACACATATTTAAAAAAAAAATTACCTACGTATTACTTATTATGAATGAATGACGAATTAAGTCAAGGACAAAATCTTGTGATTTTGCTAAATTATATCATATCGACCTTTATTTTTTATGTATTACAGCAGTTAGTACAAGTAATTATTATATAAGATAGATAAATACCTACTTGTTCATCGTAATAACTCAATATTGATTCAATATCTAAGTAATAAAGCTAAAGTAAATAAAAAAACATCTTTATTCGTTCATTTTAAATAAATATTTTACGTAAAATATGCCAACATATGAATTAAACTGCCGGTACAAAAAATTACCTAAAATTTATTTTAGTTTTTTTACTTTTACTTTTAGTATTGTTTTATTAAAAATAATTCGTTCACGTTCACAGCATAAATAAGGAAGGAAAAAAAATACATTCATTCATTCATAAGATATTCATGATTATACAGGGTGTGGCTTAAGTTCGGTTAGAAGGTGGGAACCGTTTAGAAGAGTCATTCAGATGTTATGGTCTAGTAACGAAGTACTTACAATATATCTCTTCACCCGCATATCACACAATTTATAGTTTCATTTTATCAAAGACTGATCCAGGACATTTAACTTTCATTTAAACATTTCACATCATAACTTAAAAAAAATTATTTTATCACTTTTTTATAATTTGAATATTTATTGTTAATTTTTTTATTTTTTTTCTAATTGTTTACAAAAAATTTATTAACATAGTTTGTTCAATCAATGTTGTCATTATCGAAAAAAATTTGTTTGATAATTATCACACAAAACAAATTAAATTAAATTTTAATTGAAAGTAAATTTCGCAGTTCCAGTCTCTGGTATCCATTCACTTATGATACATACGGTCGATAAATTATTTTTTTGCTGAATATGTTTAGTTTATGGATATCAAGAATTGAGATCATTTGTACTTTCTCATTTTAATACAAATATTTATTTTGAAAGCGTGTTAAAAATAAACTATGAATACAAAGAATTTAAAATATATTACTCACCTAATATATACTTGGAACCAAATTTGTGTAAATTCAAAAATTGATAATATGAATACAAAATAGCCGAACAACGTACAATTGTCATTAAGATAACATCAACTGCATTATATTCAGCTTCAAATCCATCGCACGATTCTCGCCAACCTTGACAGTGTCTATGACGTGCCGATGATGATACCGTTTCGGCTGTACCTTTATCAACCGTTAGCATACATGCGGTAAGTGTTAATAGTGCAACAATAACCTCCCATGGATGTGAAGCACAAAATTCTCCATGCGCTCGAAATAGTCGTCCAATCATGATATATTGTTTAAGATTTACCGGTGATGTGTACTGCAAGATGAAAAACAAATTTCTATTATTAGAATAAATATATTTACAGATAATAAGTAACAATTGTTTGTTTTCATGAATGATTTTCGTACAGATACTCCTTCATGTATTATAATAGAAAAAATGCTAATACGCAATTCAAGCTTGGAAGTTATTTCCGATTTTGTTTAACCAAATGAATAACATTAATTCTAAAATCAACCCAAAAATATATGCATGAATTTACCATAATTTATAAACAATTATCGTATAATGTAAATAAACTGATTTAAAACAGCGTACAAATAATGAGGTAATTTAGTTGTGTTTTTCCAACAACTAAAAAATTTGTTTTAAAATAAATTAATTATCACAAATGTAAATGAAATTAATAAAATAATATTAAATTTTAAAATTAATTTAATTTTTTATATCTTGGAAAACCATTTTTTTTTCTTTATTATGTTCTTATTACCTTTAGATTTGCAAAAAGTTAAAAAAAATTCACACATTTTCAGTATAGTTTTACAATAATAAATTTCAAAACAAATACAGAATTACATTTTTACCATACTTAAATTTTACTCTACGACTACGTCATCATTTAAAAATAAAGTAAAGAACTTAGTAGTTAGTAGGTATGTCTAATCTATAATGAAAATTATTATTATAAATAATACCTGACATAATACAATACAATATTATGTAATATCCATCATATCTACACATATGTACATAAGTATGGTTGTGTTGTTACAAAGAATTATACGTTCAAATATTATTATGTGCAATCTTTTTCATCATTTAATTAAGATTGAGTAACTGTGTCTTAAGACCAATAATGCACGATTGCTCTTTTATAAGAAAGTAGGTAATGATTCAAATGTATTGTACTACAATAGGTGTAAATGATTTCATTGAATAAGAAATTAATAATTACCTTTAGATACACATACGACTAGCATCGCGAAAAATGTAATTTAAGTATTAAGCAATATTTAAGCATTTGAAAAACATAATAATAATTTTTTTTAAATTGTGTAATATTAAGTGTTCTACGAATTTATAATTTAGTTAAAAGGAAAGTTTTCATAATTAAGCATACTGTTTAATTACTTTTAAATGTGCGGATAAAATTTGGTTAATTTTAATTTAAAACTTAACATTTAAATTCGTTAATTTAAAATTATAGTCTCGAAATATTATGTTTAAACATAAAATGTCGAAATCCTGTTAACTAAATTTAAATTATTATTAGTTAGGTACTTATACAATTCTATTGATTTAATTTCGCGTAATACAAATAAAAAAATATACTGAAAAAAATTAAAAAAAAACCAGATTTTGTTAAATTTGCTAATTTTGGCGTTCGTCTGTCTACTATATTAGCTTACATAACAATTTTTATTTAAATTCAAAGTTAACTTAATACCGGCATATTGATAGTTAAATATTTGTGTTAATCTTTAACGTTACTTAAAAACTCGATTCCATTATTTGTCCTTCACCTCTGCAATAAAAATATTCTACCATTTATCGTAAACGTACGGATGTAATAAAAAATATATTCAATTAATAATTTAAATATATATATATATATATAGGAGCTAAACGTGTCTTCAAATTAAAAAATTAAAATTCTACGAGAAGCACGCGTCTAAAGAATGTATGTAATATTTAGCTTCTCTGTCCATACTAGATACATTAATAAAAAATTTATACCTATTCGAGAAGGTCAATTTCTACTAAACATTATATACTACAACAAATTCATTAGGAAGGTCAACAAGAAATTTCTAAAATTTGTTCTTGTTTATATGATGTTTTTACAACATAATTTAAATAAACATTTGTCTCTCATGATGGAAGGCTTTTTTAATTTACACTTCTGGTTTGTAAAATTGGCAAGTATTTAAGTGTTATTAAAGAGATGTGGGAGTTGCAATATGTATGTTAGGATTTTTTTTTTCAAATGAATTCGTTCATTTTTACATACATATAATTGTTAGTCGAGTATTTTATTTAATATAGAAATGATTCAGTTTATTGTTTTAAGAATTTCAAATTTAAGTAAGTATATACAATGGCAGATTTTTCAATTGCCTGCGCATTTAATGTTCCAATGTTCGTAGAATTTATCTAATTCTGTTTTTAATATTTTTTCTAACAAAATTTCAAGTGAATCAACAAAAACAAAAATAATTTTTTTTTTCTGTCAATGTTTAAAAATTAATTCAACTTATAATAAAAACATTTAATTGGAAATTTTTAAGTGACAATTAAAAATTATATCTAATTTTTACAAATAACTTACTTAAATCTTATTCACTGACATACAATTACACTTGATTGTTTATATAACAAATTCTTAGGATGTTTATTTTTTTTAAATTTATAACAATTTTAATTAGAAACCGTTAAATGCACTTATAAAGCAATTTTTAGTTCACTGGTTAAGGAATGACTGAACAAAAAAACTTTTAAATGCTGTTATTTAAGTCATGATGATCGTAAAACATTGCCAAATAACTCTATAAAAATGACAGGTGAGTATACAGATAAAATAGGCAACAAATAAGATTAAATATTGTTGTGAACATATTTTACTGATATGTATGAATGTACAAACAAATTAATTGTTTATTGTTCGCCTCATTTAAATAATTTACAGATCAAAGTACAAAAATATGTTCACAACAAAAAAATTAAAAAAAAAATTAAAAACATTAACATTATTCATTTTAAGATCAAATTTATTGAAATCGGGAAACAAAATTTTGTTGTTCAGATTGTCAGTACCTATTCATTTTAAATGTTCGATTGTCGAAATTATTCGAAGTTCCATTGTACTTTCATATATTCATACAAAACGAAATTAAGTATAAAAGTTCAATTTGTTACTTCTTAAATTTTATATAAGTAATGCACTTAGAAATATTAAAGAATATCTTAAATCTGGAATTAAAATGCATTTATCATCATAAAGTCAGATGTGTATTTAAAAAGCCGGAAATATTATATGAACATATTTATTTTTTATATATTTTATAAATTAATAGGAATTTTTGTTATTTACACAACATAATAAATATTGACGAAAAAATTTTTTTATTTAATATTTTATTCACGTATCTAACATAAGGTTGTAATTTTTGTCACATTTTGAATCATTCACAAGTAACTTCTTTCTTTAAAAAAAAAAATGGAAATATTCACTGGATGGATCACACTTAAGTAGTTATTTTAAATACGTACCTACATATTTTTATAGATGAAGTTTTATGCATACAAATTAAGTACCAAAACCTCTTATTTAGATTTAATATTTTTCAAGAATTGTATTGTTCATTCAAAAATCAGTACCCAGTAATAGAGAAAATTTTAGAAAATTTAACCACGTTAGTGCGATTGTTTAATCAAATTAATCCGACACATTCCATTCGTTTAATATTTAAGTAATTAGAATGTCCTTCAATTAAAAATTTATTATAAAACAAAATTTATGTGATTTTTGTGCAGTGACACAAAACGATTGTTACTTTAAAAGTATACTTAAATACTTAAGTAAATATACATAACAAATTTGTTTTTTATTTTGTTTTTATTATTTATTATCACAAAACAAATCATTCTCATATATCCAAAATGCAATTTTACACGTTTTTAATTTACATCCTGTTTTCAGTTTTATTGTAAATATAAATCTATATTTGAATACAAAAATGTAATTAAAATGACGTCAGAAAAAAATGTCATGGAGCGGAGCGATACACATGTAATGTTGATAAATCAAATCTTTTTTTTTTTAAATTACAAGTCCCATATATCAGGACTAAGTACTAAAATACATCATTTGTACTTAATTGAAAAAGAAAATGATGGTTATGGTTAACAAAAATTGCTACAAAAAAACTACTATTACTTAAGTATTTTACAAAAAAACAAAAAGTAAAATCAAAATTAATGATAAAATATGTACAAGTACATAGATTGGCTAACGCCAATAGATAAATAAGCACTGCCAACATGAAGTAAAGTATACTTTAACTATACTTAATACTTAAAGAAAGTGAAAACGTGAGTCTTTTTCTTCTTTTGTGATGTGAACAAACTTGATTTTAATATTAATTTCGATTACAACATATATTCCGCTTTCTGACGTGCCAGAAATAACCGCTACTTCATTATTATTATTGTTTTACGTTTTTATTTATAGATTATTTTAATTTTGCATGATATTTTACTATAATTTACTGATTTGTCAATGTTGAAATTGAAATCATTAATAATATTGCAGCCATTTTACATTTACATTAAGTATGGGTTTTTTTTTCTTTCTATCTTTTTTATATACACAGTTTTGGGAAAGATATTTCAATCAAGTTTAGCTCTATTGGTAGGTAGGTCATCGATATGTGTAAAACATTTTATGTCTGATTGCATATATGGTGTCTTGATTAGATCAGTCGTTACAAATTATGAAATTTTTAAAATCAAAATATAGAAAACTGAAACATACGCTTTGCAAAAAAAAAAACAAGTTTTTTGTAATTATATTAATGAATCGATGACAGCAACAATATTAAAAAGAGTACGTGACACAAAAATTATATTTAGGTAAGTATGTATGTAGATAAAATAAATATTTATTTAAATTTATTAAATTACTCGAATAACTAGGATTAAAATAACAAGCCCATAATTTTGATTAGTTTTTAATAATCTTCGGCCATAAGAGAAAACAAAACTATTCACTACAAAAGTTTTCAATGAAGTATATTTGGCCGGTGTGGTGGTTCCTTTTGGAACATCTTCCACATAAATTATAAAACACAAAATAAGATTTGATTATGTTCTAACGTTCCCTGTATATCAAGAAATAGAAAAGTAAATGATAATGATAATATGTATGTCTATTGTAAGATTTATCTTCAGTTTACCAAATCAAATTACTAAGTATCATACATAGCATATAAAATAAAAACTAAGTACACAATAATTACGGATGTATGTAGATGTACATAAATTTAAATGAGTATAAATTTACATGAAGATATTAAAAATGAAAAAAAAAAAATTTAAATATCAGTTGATTTATATTTTATTTACGGTCATTGACCTAACCATGTTGTTATTACTACCTGATGCTTTTTATTTTTATGTCTATATGCATATATTGTAATACATCAAATAATAACTTTCTCACAAAAGTCAATCTGCCCAGTCACTTTACCAGAACACCTTAATGCTTATAGCATTTCTTATTTTATTAATGCTTTTGTATCAAGGTTGTCGTTCAATTTCAAATTATATAAACAATTTTTTCTAATCCATAGACAAAAAAAAAGTATATACCTACTTACTTACTTAAATTTTCTCATAGTAGGTGTGTAGGTACTTAAATTAAATATTGTAAGAGATAAGAAGAGAAGATTAAATTTGGTAGCAATAATTTAGATATCGAATCCTTGTCCCAGCGAGTAGTTTCAATTCCACTTTAAACTGTCACATACTAAAAGTCCGATACTACTATGCAAAGCATCCAGTTCATTCTCTAAGAAACCATCGGCGACGTGTTTTAAATTAAAGAGGATCAGAATCTTCCCATTACGCATTTAACAAATTTTAATCGATTCTAAGACGACCCATAATTGACCTTAATTTATTATTAAATTTCTTCGTTCACAAATATTTAAATTATTGGCGTAAAAACCACAAAAACCATTTCCAAGAAATTAAATAAGTTCATCAATTGAGGGTCGACGAAAAAAAAAAGAATCAGGTTTTGCAATTATATAACATCTTGGGTTTTGGTATTTACATTATTTTTAATACACTTAGTACAAAACTACGTAATGGCACAAAGACAAGGTTGATGAAGAGCACATTTTTATTTCGATTCGTATATGGCAATTTTTTGTTTTTTTTTTTTGTTATTTATAACTTTAAAAAGGAACGAAAATTTACAATTTATACGTAACTATGCAATAAAAAAACAAAAACCATAGAAACAATATTTCAAAATGTTTCACTCTTCATTTCATTAACTTTAAAAGACCAACACTAATTTACATACATGTAATAGTCTGTAAAATTAGGTTTTTTTTTATAGATTTAAAGTCTACCTATACGACATTAGGCTCAATGCCACGATTAATAAAAATGCGATAGTGAAAGTTTATTAATTTTTTCTCAATCATTCTTTCTCAATAATTAGCCAAATTTAAATTGCATTTAGTTTTTTGTATTGATTTTGAATTAAAAAAACGACAAATTTAAAAATATGTATCTATGCTATGAGTAAATAAGTGTGTTTGGATAGGTACATTACTTATACAATATAATAAAGAAAAGCTTCTGTTTTGGTTTGAAGCTAGAAGCTACCTACTTTATGAATTAAAAAAACGGGTTGCAGAAAAAGAATTAATGGAGATATGCTAATTTTTATTATATTTGAATTCACGCATGTTAATGTTTAAGATTTAAATTAGAGACTACAAATTTTAGATAAACATTTGATATTAAGTATATGTAGTTATTTATGTGTATGTATACCTAGGTATATACAATCTACACATATTCATACTAACTAAAAACGAATTAATTGACGAGCGTGGTTTGCAAAAAAAACTTCCTGAAATTTATTTGTTTTACCATTGACTGGCCACTTTAAAATAAGCACTTGTTCAATACTGTTTAGTGTTTATATACTTAGTGATTAATAAAAAAAATGTGTTCAAATAAATATTATGAAACAAAATAGGAAATCGATTTTGGATGTTAAGTAAGAAATACTTATATCCAAAAAAAAGAATTTTTTAATATTTTTTGTATGTAATTAGTTAATGTGTGCATGTACTTAAATAAATGTAGGTAAAAAAGAACCAAAATACTATCTCGTGTATAAAATTTGCAAAATGTTATCTTCAAGGATCTATGTTAAATTTAGTAGATTGTTAAATGTCTACCTATATAACAAAAAATAATAATTCGAAAATAGGCCTGGTACTTTCTCAGGTTCAATAGTAGAAAATGTTCAATATTTTTGGACAGTGGAGTAGAAAAAATAGCCAATAGCCAATATTCTTACATCCAATAGAAATTTTTATTAAATATATGTTGGTTTAGTAAATTAATTTTAATTTAATAATCACGCTGCCAGAGGAAAATATAAGTATGTACATAATTTTATTAGTTATTTACGACGGAACTGATCTGCATTTAAACTCCAAATTTCGGAGGTCATTTGCATAGAAAAAAATAAAAGAGTTCACCAACCTTCTCTATTTGTATTTTCTACTGCGAAGAGAATTAATTTAATCAAATTACTAAATATATTATGTTAATGTATTCTAGTTGTATCTAAAATTGGTTTAAGTATTTTGTAAACACAACTCAAATTGGAGCAATTAATTAATTCAACCATACTGTATATACTTATAATCAAATTAAGTTTATGTAAAGTACTTGAAATCTCTAATTATTAAACTGCATCTCCTTTATAATAGAATATTTTCCGATTGATATTATATTAATAAATGGAAATGCAATTAATTTAAAGTCATTGAACGCAGATGATTTATTGCACAAAACTCTTATATAACTATTAAGTGTATATATAATTAGAATAGAACTTTTATAATATGTAAGAATTATTTATATTTACATATAGATTATTTTGATATTATGTAGTGTATTGTGTAATATATGTATATACATACAGTTAACATATGTATTTCACACTTGATATTCGCAGATTGGATTAAGTTCTTCTTTATCGCAAAGAATTCTTCAATTATAA
>JANSTT010016683.1:0-20493 GCA_026745375.1 Platyura marginata | reverse complement strand
CGTTTTGAACTTTGATTTTCTAAAATCCGTATTTTTCGAGATATTTTCATGAAAATTGGTATGTAGGGGTTTGAAGGCATGGCCATCCTAATACCGTTATCAGTTTTGTGATATTCTCCCATTTTAAGGGTGTGGTGTGGTATAAATTCTAGTTGATCTTTTTCTGTAATATTTACGATTTTGGATTTACGAATCTTGTAGATCTTTACCTGAAATATTCTCTATAGTCTGAATGGGTGATTCTTGTTGATCTTTGACTGAAATACTATAAATTCATGCAAAAAAAAGATGAATTTTTAAGTTTCTGCCATTTATTCAAATTAATTTCTTGAGGTTTTATTTATATTTGATCATTATTCCTAGCTAATTCTGAATATACAGTATCTTCCGAGCTTTTATCTTCTCCATCTTGTAAGTAAGCCCTCCAAAAATTTCTTCATTTAGACTATTAGAAGAATTCTATTCCATGTCTTGCGCACAAACTGATAAAATATCTGACAGGGCAGCTCTACAAATTTCAAATCCGTGCAAATCGATGATTCCATTGTCACAAATAATCATCAATAAATTAGTACACTAAATCATCAACGAAACGCTCCCAAGGTAAGAAAAATAGAATTTTAACCGTTTCTGAATAGTCATAATTAATTAAAGAACATTTTTCACAACAGAACATCCAGAACGTAAAGAATATCGAATCTACGACCGATAAAACACGACCGATAAAACACGACCGATAAAACCGTATCGCCCAAAATTGCATCCGAAGAACGTACCTGTAGAAAAACAATAAGAAAATTTGATGTATGTATTTGCGTTTCATTTGTTATTAATTATACTTCAGCACAAAGTCCTTACAATAAATGTTAACAAACCGATCAATTCCAGTTTTTTTCTATTATTTGCTCCACAGGAACAGACCAACAAGAATCATCACTGTTAATATTGGAAACATTTCAGATAAAGCTCAACAAGATGCACCAATATTAAACAAACTGATAGCTAAATCCCATATATATATATAGGGGATTAGGAAATGAGGTGAAAGACAGGGATGGTTAGAAATTTTAATCGTCTTTGAAACTAAACTAATTAAGATTATAACGATCCGAATACAAAGTCAATTTTCTTACTCTACTCCTAATATAACTAGACTAGGCACACATTGCACATTATACCAATTGTAATAAATCAAAATCATTTAATAGGAAAATTTATAGTAAAATTAATTTCCACCGGAAAGAAAACACAATTTTCCTTGAATGCTTTCATTATAATTAAAGTTATCGCGCAATAAAATAAATTGTAATTGAACCACACGATTATTTCGTGACAACTTTCTGGATCAATTTGATATTCCACCTCTTTGAGTTATGTGTTAAATACTCGTTCGACATCGACATTATTATTGATGGAATGTTTAATTATTCGTATACATACAGACATACAGACATACAGTAATATAGACATACATCAGACATATTGGCTATGTTGGTATATCAATTTTGGCTTTTGATTTTAAATTGGTTTGATACTCTACTCACAATTTACACTAAATTGGAAGTGGTTTACTTAAAACAGAAATTACATTTTGTATGCGGTCAATATGAGTCACATTTAAATATGTGGTGGTGTCCATACAATACATAGGGAGTCGGCAATTGTTCAAAATTTATTTACATTTCCATATTTATTGTAGAATGTTTGGAACACAGATTATGTACATATATGGATCGTAATTATGTTTGTAAGTTTTGGTAGGAATTTTGTTTATACCACGAACATTTAGTTATAAATAAATACCAACGAGAGAGTTCACTGAGAAAGAAAATGAAATTAAAGAATTTTTTTTAAAAAAAAGATTAAAATACACTAAAAGAATAAATAAAAGGAGAAAGGAAGAAATAAAGGGTAGACGAAATAGAATAACAGATTAGTTTCTCTTTCTAAAGCCTTATTCTGGCATTTCTCTGACCTACAACTTTACGGCATATTTTTTTCCAGCATTTGGGGAATATTAAAATAACCGCAATCATATTACAATTCCCTCTATTCCCATATGGAAAATGGCAGAATAGGTCCATTTAAATGCAAAAGTGAATAAAATATGATTTATGAATACGACACATTTTATGGGGATGTGAAGAAAACTCCAAATACTCTCTAACTACTACTACATGAACAAAGAATGATGAATTATTAAAACTATAGAAGAATTATTTTTAGTTATCAGAAAATGGGAATCATTTTGGAAATTAGCCACCTAAATTTTCTTGGGAGCGTGGAATAAAAGTGATTTGCGTTTTTATTTTTTCGCTTACTATTTTGGAGAGTTCCAAATAAGTATTCGGAAAATTTGGCAAATTTGTATTTGGTCGTAATTCGTATGTATCTCTGGATCAGGCACGAATTCTTCTAATATGCAATGTAATGAGTACTTCCCATTTAAGAAAATAAAAAAAACTGACTAAAGGAGAAAATATTTAAATAAAAATAATCACATTCACACCATTTATCCATCCATGCGAATTGCACTGAACAGCGAAAATTTCTTTATGAAGAAAATCTAAAAAAACATCTTCGATATGATGACTTATCTTATTTTCCAGAAATGCTCTTTAAAATATTGATATTGAATGTATATAAAAAAATGTAAGTGGTTTGCACCTTCAAGAATTTTACGCTACGTGCCTGCTCTAAACCAGTGATACCTAACCATTTTTATTGCGACCTAATTTTTAACTCATATCATTTTCGTGTTCACCTAATATTAAGCAATGTTTGAATGTTGAAATGTCAAATATTTTGAAGCATGGTTTACACTACAGAATAACTACTGTAAAAAAGCACAGTCGAAAAACAGTTCAAAAAAACTCCACAAGTGCCTCGAATGAATTGACATTGGCTGAGGAGATATTGCGACGAGTTGTGGAGTCGGCCAAAAAACCCACCTAGGGTTGAGAAGGCTAAATCAAAAAACCTCAGTCCTAGAGTACAGATATTGATTAGACTTATTTATGAGAAGCGTTTACAATATAATGTAAACAATTTTAATATTTGATAAACGCATTAACATTTTTTTAATTTTACGCGATCCAACTTTAGTTGCATGCGGCCCCAAATTGGATCGCGACCCCTTATTTGGCAATGGCTGCTCTAGATTTATTTAAATGATTTTGAATCTTAATCGATTGGAAATAAAATATTTTTAAAGCTCAAAATATGTAATGTCATGACCGAAAAATGATAGCAAATTTACCGAAAAATCATTTAGTTTTTAAATTTACCATTTACTTTATCAATTTTAATGTGTGGATATAATAGAAATTGAAATCGACTTATTCCTTATGTACCTCTTACATACATACATACATACATACATATCCTATAAGTATATTATGTCACATTTTATAGATCTCTTTTTAGTTCCATATTTTTCTACTCACTATAGGTACTCTAAAATTGAATTACCTACATAGATATGATTGCTATTTTTTTTGTTTTGTTTTTTTTTTTTTTTTTGTAACAACATACACTAAATTGTACAAAAACAATCTTCTCGTATAGATATGTAAGTATAAAGTAGGATATGTATGTGTGTGTGTGTATGTGTGTGTCTATACCGGGTATAATACAAATATAAATCTTGAGTAAAAATCACCTAGGGATTCGTTAAAGATTTTCATAGCAATAACACGTTTCAGACTATTTCAATAAGCGATTTGTTTGAAAAGTGATATTGAATTTTATCATAAAGCCGATATTTCAGAAATGAAGGTATGGTAATTTGTTTTTAGATATAATCAATATTTCGTTTTATATCAGGTAAGTGAAAAATATTGCGAAACCCCGAAATTCTCTGCAAGATAGGATATATGTATGTAGATAATACACACAGAGAAATGTTTTCACCAAGAACGTCACATTGATTTTAATATTTTAAAATAATTGTACTTTTTGTGGTGAAATAGTAAAATTATTGACAAAAATGACCATGACATGATTTACTTTTTACCATAAAATGTTGTTAGATTTACTATATTTATGGTAACTATAAATTACAACATTGATAGTAATAGAATGATTTACCATAATTTTTGGTAAACATTGTAATCCATAGTAATTGGTGGTGAAAATTCATATTTTACTATTTTGGTAGTAAATCATGGTAAAAATTACTATCTTAAAAAAAAATAGTAAATTCACGAAATGTGGTATAAAAATATTTTTACTATAGGATTCTTCAGATTACTATACTGTTGGTAAAAGTACCATAAATGTTGTTCATTTTTTTGTGGTATTGATTTTACCTTAATTTAATTTATAGTAAAAACTGCAATCTTTTTTCTCCGTGTTTCAAATACAAACATAACGATAATAAGAAGGTCTATAACAGAATCAAGTTAATTTTGAGTCAACTAAATTTTGTTAGGTAAATTTAACAATTTCAAACAAAAAATTTTTTGAAGAAAATCGATACAATATAAGAATGGAGCCGGAAAGCGCAGAAGAAGAAAACAAAGAAAAAAAAACAAAAAACTTGAAAAATATTGATTAATTTTCCATGCGAATAAACATAACAAAATAGAGGTAAAAGTGTTTTTGCTATCGTTTTGTCTTTAAAGTGTTTTAACATAATAAATTTATAAGCTTAAAGCTTTAGATTAAACGCATAATTATATAATTGGATCATCAATGTTTTAATTTCTAGGTAGGCATCCTTTTATTTATCATGAAATTCAATCTGATGAAATTAAGTAATGAATAATAAATACACATGTTGTGTTTGCCTACTTTGGTATATACTTTGTGAAAATTGGGTTAATTTGATTACCTTAAGAAATGTCAGAATTTCAAGCACAAATTGAGTATATAAATTAGTAATATATATACATATGTATGTATATGTATTGTGTATGTATCTCTCAGGAGTACAACTTTGTCATCAATACATTACATATATGTACAAGTATGTATTATGTATAACCTACATGCAAACATTCCATTTGTAAGAAGACACACACAAAAATTGATTTTACTATAAAATCTAATGATAAAATATGTCCTAAAAACAATTTTTTTTTTGTATACATACATGAAAATTCCATCTCTTTCTAGTCAAAAAATATAGGGTGTCAAACCTTGGTTAATTTCTAAAAATTATTTGTGATCCAGTCTATGCTAAATTTTTTAAATGAAGTCCAAAATTCTACTTATTTAAAAAAAAATATAATAAAAAATTCTCAAACAATGGCAAGTTAGTATACCTAGAAGTTCTTTGCTTACTCTTTTTTTGACTTCATTGTATTTAAAAAAAAATTTATGTTCGTAAAGTAGTTCCAAATACCTTTTCAACACAAATTTACGTTATAAAATCAGCTGCAATCTGACTGCAGTCATTTACTATGGTAAAAATCTAAAAAAAATCATGGTTTAAGAACCCTAAATAAGAGCATATCGTTCTAAATTTTTTTATAGATTTTGTAAAACATAGAAAAAATGTAAAATAAAAAAAAAAAATTAACACAATCACTCTCAAACTAAAATGTTTCCACTTACTATGCCCGTATCCCAGGATTGTCTGTTTTACACAACATTTACAGGGAAGACTGGATAGGCATGGAAGGTAACAGCGAAAGAAAAAAAAAACATTGAAAACAGGGAATAGCAGCGAAGTACAGTCAAGAACAGCGAAGAACAGCGAAGAACTGCAAAGAACTGCGATAAACTGCGAAGAACTGCGAAAAATTGCGAAAAATTGCGAAGAACAACGAAGGCAGGGAATACAGTTTTTTTTCAATTTAATTTATCTCAAGCGATTAATAACAAAATTCAAATTAAGGCGAATACATAGCAGTAGGTACCTGTTGCCCTGCGTGTGTGCCTGCATGCCTAATAAGCCATTCCTTAGAATGTAATTCAAACCAGAATGTTTCGACACTGGTTTGACTAAAGAACAATTTCTAAATTATAATACCTGGAATGAACGTAAGTGCGTGGTTACCAGGCATTTAGAGAAAAAGCTTCGTCACATCAGTCCACGGATGCAATGTTGCTTGACTATGCTCATGCATTTCTCACATATTCGATTATTTATCAAAATTACTTTCTAAACTAACCCATTTTTAGCAAATATTTTTTATATTAATTTTAACCCATTTTCTGCTCAAAGGGTCGAAAACGACCCAATGATAAATTCCCAAACATCTTTATTGAAATGCACTATGCAAATATTAATGTAATAACCCTGCTACAAAAAAAAAAAGTTCTGGCCACAAATGGGTTAATATAAATATTCGATCTTCTGTCATTTCCACAGTGTACTCTCATCCACACAAATATTGTAGCTACGCACTTGCCTCACTTATATTTTACGACTATTATTCCTTGCTGTTTTATCATTTCAATACAATAATTTCTTTAATTTTAAAATTTTGATAAAGCGAACATTTTGACCCACCCTAACATATGAATTGGGAGGATATAAAAAATTGTTTTCAAGACAATATTTATCATATCCAAAATCATTAGATTCAAAAGAAAAAATAACGCAGGCATTTCATCCGTAAAATTAAATGAAAATGTTCGTATACATACCTACATATGTATGTATGTGTGCCTCCTATAGTAGATATTATAAGATATAATATATTTAAGTTGTATACCAATTTAAGTATTACATAATATAAGTAACAATTAATGTACAATATAAGCTAGAACCTACCTGCAATCAACATTGTTCCACCCTCTGAAAACTTCAAATAAATGCTAGTCACGCTCCGTTCAAATAATATTTGGAAGATGACCCTTTGCCAAAGTTCGCTCTTTCAAGTCGAACGTTAAGAGGCAACGTGACTCTTTTTTTAATGATAAAGTATGTATTTTGTTTAAAATATACCAATAAATATGTGTTTATTCTTTACGCAAAGACCAAACAAAAACCCTTATTTGGCATTTTTTTACGCACGGAACTTTGTACTATACACACACACACACACAAACATAAAGACTTTTTTTTAATATTTTATTTGGCCTATCGCAATCATTTTTTTTTCTTTTTTTTTTTTTTTGAAGAAATCAATAATCCTTTTTCTATAATATTATATTAACCTAATCCAAAATACTTACCCTGCCGCACAACAGCCTATCAAAATTATGTATTAAGTACGGGAACAAAATACTGATCACAAACACCAACACCAACACCAAGTATTAGGATAATATGCAAATTGAACCAAATATTATTGACAATGCTTCCTAACTCTTAATTGAAAATACAATAAAATGTTTATCGGCGTGACACATTTAATTCACGTCTGAATTGTCCTCTATTGTATGTTGTCCGGTCTTGTATTTGTCCCTTTTGAATTCGTTCAAACAGATCTGAATCCAGTTTTTTTGGTTATCGATATTGAATGTAGAACTTAAATACATGACATTAAATGAAATGTTGTGTCATTTCGAAGGCATCCAATCTATAAATAGAATTTAGTAGGTACGAAGAAAATAGAATATTAAATTCATCTCTTTCCTAGGCTAATGCCGAGCATACTAGGCCAAAAACGAGGAATTAGAGACATCGAAATGGAATTTAATTGTTAGGTGACGGAGAAGAAAATTATTGGTGATGATCGAAAAGATATTCTAAACTCTTCTTGGACCAACATTGTAGTAGAAGATATTTGATATTTCTAGGTTCAATAGGGTATAAATACTGCAAAATACTGACCTTATTGTTGATATGTAGTCCTTTTCTCTGTGCGGATGCATAAAAATGGCATACAATGGACTTCCGAGGCATGCTGATGATTCTAAAAAAAAAAAAATGTAAAATTTTAATTAATATTAGTATCCATCCCACACAGCAAATTCAAATTAAATTTAAAAATTCGTTTGTACAAATTTACTTAAAAGAAACGTTCCTGTAACTGCCTTTAAAGTGTAAATGAGTAGTTTTAAGTACAACAAAACTTTTACTGAAACTGATATTTTAAACGTTATAATAACGTTTTTTATACTTTTTTCATATGAAAACTGTCCTTTCACGGTTAAATTGTGGTTACAGCAACGTTTCTTTAACGTAAATACAACCAATTTACAACTTTAACTAAGATTGTCGAAAGAAGAAATAATACTTTGTTTTTTTAGGAAATCAACAGAGAATAAATTCTGACGTCAATTTTCTGCATCTGTGCTTTAATCTAATACGGTCCTGTCCGTTCGTTTGTCTTAAATAGAATTAATAATAGGTATTATTTCTACATATGTTATTACTATTGTATCAAGTAAAAAGAGTGCACCATAATCTTAGTACTTTCTTCAAAATTTTGATGGCATATTTTTTATTCTATATATGTATAATTAAAAAGACAATAAAAAATAATTGTAGATATCAACTACCTGCAAACGAAGGTAACACAAAATAATAAACACTGAAAACGAAAACACTCACCATATACCTACATACATCCTACATAAGAGTATATATATATACAAAGTTGCGTTACTCATACCGCGTAATTAAGACACATATCGTAGAGTTAAGATAATTGAAAATATTTCGCTTTTAATGAAACCTAAAAAAAAAAAATCAAATTTCATTACCCTTCAGTCTACCCCTACACCTACACATTTATGTTAAACATTATTTTCCAAATAATAAATTTCATCTTGTTTCCTAAATAATTATGAGAACCTAGATTTGAACAGTTGAAGAAGAACGCTTTAGTTTAAAAACTCTTTAAGTCTACATTTAGTGTGCTTGAAATGGTTGAATATGAATATGCCTAAGTCAGTGGCGGAGCGTAAGTTTACACTTACGGTGTTTACATCTACTCTAAATCTATTTAAATAGATTCATTAAAACCCTTTCATGGGTTTTTAGGTTAATTTTCAAATTAGATAGGTCAGGTGTTGGACGTTGGATTTTAACTATTAAATTTTTTTCTTTAATGGATCATTTTGGAAAAAAGCATTTTTAATAATGTTTCAATAAACTTAACGGAGATAAATGTTTTGTGAGCTTAAGTACTTATTTAAATTGGGTTCACTGAACAACGCGAACCATTAGACGAGCCGCCACTTCAAGTATATAATGTGAAAAATATGTAGATACAAAGCTAGCTAAAGATGTTTGTTTGGAAAAGTAATACTTAATACTCAAAAAAAATTTAATCAAATGGGCTAACGAACCGGTGTGCTGTATTTGATTGAAGCATCTAGCTTTATGTAGATATATCTATAATAGTAATGTAACAATAAATCTTTTATTAAATTCGAAGACGAAAAAGTTTCTATATCCAAAATTACACCTAAGTTTAGTGTTTAGCATTAATATAAATTCACCATCACCTTCGAACCGAAAACTTAAAATAATCCCTAAAAATAAAAAAAAAACTTATGCAGATAATAATAAATCTTTGTATAAAGGCAAAAAGCTTTTACCGGCACTGAACTTAAAAATTGCTGACATGCATTTGAAGGAAATAACTTGTTTTCATGCCGGTTAAGCTTTGGTTGCATATATAAAGCGAGTACAATAGCGTAATGCACATTTCATGGTATCGTGGATATTATATGGAAAACATAAATTCTCTGGGTTTTTTCCTTTTTTTTTTTTGCTTTAAAAAGAGAATTTTTAAGCTCTGAATACGTGCACTTGAATCACTTTTGGAACTTCTGATGTCCATACATTTAGAGGAAACTATTTAGATACAATTCAATAAACAATTTTTTTTTTTTACCAATGACATCAAAGATAAACTCAAAATATTAGATTTTTGATTTTTAAAAATTTCCTTTTGAAATTTATTGTTAGGCCAATTTTTAACCGATTTTAAAATGTAAATATCTGAACAATTAATTGATTGACCATACACAGAGAAATCTTCTTTACCAGGAACGTCATTGATTTTACTATTTTATGACTATTCAGCGAAAATATGTAATCAAATCATTTACGTTTGTGGTTAAATAGTAAAAAGGCTGCTAAGTAAAGCTACAGGGCTTCCACACAAAACTACTCTTCCCTTCATACTTTTAGTGTGCTAAAAATCCAAAAAACTAAACAATAAAAAGCACGTGTTTTTCGAAAAATTTGTATGGGAGGGGGTCGAAGGAGTGGGCCGAAAAAAAACGACGCTGCCAAAATTTCAAGTCGCTAGCTCAACGCGTTCGAAAGTTAGCGTGTATACAGGCGAGCGAGCGAGCGAGCGATACTTACTACCAAAATTTTTATTGCAGTTTTACGATTAAAAATGTCCAAATCGTGGACTTTTCACAAAAATTTCGATTTTAAATTTTTGAAAAATGAAAGTGAAAACAAAGCTTCCACTTACTTTTTAGTGTGGAAGCAAAATACTGATATAATTACCATGACACGTTTTACTTTTTACCATTTATGGTATAAGTTACTACATTTATAGTGAAATTACCACAGATCATTGCATGATTTACCATGATTTGTAGTAAACAGGACTATGGATTGATGTTGAAAATCCATATTTTGTTTAAATTACTACAATTTATTTAAAAAAATACTAGGCCATAGTAAATACAGTTTTGTATTACGACGAAATGTAGTATAAAAGTATTTTTACTGTAGAATTCTTCAGATTACTAGATTGTTGGTAAAAGTACCACAAACGGTATTGCTTGTGAAAAAAACACTTTCAGTATTGATTTTACCTTGATTTATAGTAAAAACAACAATTTTTTTTCTTTGTGTGTAGCCAATTTTTAATGCCGAAATACCGGTACCCTAATAATTGTTTAAAAGTAGAGGCATTTTCGGTATTTTTAAAAGGAAATTTTTCTTAATATTCATCCTTTAATTTTGATATTAATTAATTAATTTTGATTATGATCTCTTACCTTAGCCTTAGATATTGCTATAAAGTTTAAAATATTGATAACAAATTACTCAGACACAAAACACACACAAAACAATAGGTACTTCCACATACACAGACGATAGAAGAACCGCTCTTGACAATAAGTACTTAGCTGTTCGTTCCGTTTGGTATAGTTGTATTAATACAACAGTAGGCACATACATTTTAATTTTGACATTGGCGTGCACAGTCTTTTTTTGAGAGTTCACTTCAGAACTGTATTTATAATAAAAATTATATGCAAATTTAAAACACAATTTCAGTGTTGGGATTCTAATCGTGAACTATCTCGACATCGATAAACTGACAATAAATTTTGTTATATCTAGCAGAGACACCTACCTTTCAAAATGAACCTACTGATGTGCTGAATTGCCTTTTTAGCTGTCAGTTTATCGACTTGTCGTCAACGGCAACTATTTTGCGGTGATTGATAGTTTTTGTGGTTGGTACGCTTGTGTTATTAGGTCTTTCAATAGATAATTTAATTTTTTTTAATAATTTTTGCTTAAGATTGAGGTTAGGTGAACTATTTCAAAGTATTTTTGCTGTTACTTTCAAAAAAACTCTACTTTGACACCGAAGATCGCACTAACACAATAATACAGTTATTAAACATTAAAAAAAAAAAATAATTAAAATAAATTTTTCCGTAATTACCATCCGTGCTCTATGAATGACTAGAACATCTTTTGTGCTCGCCACGCCTATAATTTTAGATTTAGACGAAAATTAAAGAACACCAAAAATTGCAAAAAAAAAAAACCAAAAAAAGGCAATTTCCGGTTCAAAAAGTGATTGAAGCAAATTGTTTCTTAAATAAATAATTAAATAATTATTATTCAATTAAGTTTAGTTGGATTTTCGCATAAAAGTTTGACAACAATTTTGCTATTTTCCCTTGAAATTATAAAGTTTAAATTGAGATTTCTTATAGAAATCTCTAGGTATATATAAGAAAATCATTTGCATACAAAGATGCAACAAAATTTAGTTTAGTAAAATTATTTGATTAATATTGTAAGTAATCACCGGTCCCCCGGTAATCCTTAATAGGAAAATCCTATGTGTGCTAGCCACTGTTTTGTTGGACTTTAGTTGAGTTTCTATATTTTTATATGAAGACTTCCTTCAAAATAAAAGAGTTTTTCAACCAGAATTTACAAAAATCCACTGAAATTTAAAAGCTATGATTATACGCTGATGCTATGGCCTTATGATATATGTATGTATGTAGTAATATCCCTACTGTACTGTACGGTACATGTAAGTAAAATATTTATTTATGCACCTAATATGTACATAGGTATTTATTCAACAAATCCCTTTATATATTGTAAGGTTAGTTAAGTGGCTACTACCTACATCTACATCTACATACGTATACGTATACATACATATATAAGTAATATACATATACGAAAGTAAATAACATTTTTCAAACATCCCTTTTGGTTTAATTAATTGTTTTCTAGGGGATAATTTTCTTGTGATAAACAATATTTACATTGCCACAGCTAATAACAAAGCCTGGCGATGGTAAACGATTACAAAATTTAGACAAGTAGATAATTGGATCCCTTCAGATGTATACACCGAGATTGATTTTATTTATCCCGCATTTTTATATTTAAATCTATTAGCCATAGATTACGATGAAAGGTAAACAAAATGTTGTATGCTCTTGCCAGCCGTCATATTCCTAGGACGGATGTTAAACACCAAACACCGATAAGCAGAGTAGCGGTAAAAATCCCCAGGACTTTTTTTTCCTTTTTTTTTTTTTTTTTTTCCCGTTTTTTTTTGGGTTTTTTTTTTTTTTTTTTTGTTTAGCGTAAATATTCTTTTTATGGCTGTTTATTTTATGTTATGTAATTTGCATAATAAGCTTGGAAGATTTTAGAAAGAAAATATTTTCGCCGGAGATATCTTAAATTTGTAAACCGCGCCGGGGAAATAAAAAAAAAAATCGGGAATAAATACCCAATAATTTAACGTTTGCAGGAGAACATTATTTAAATTAATGCGCATCAATTGGACTTTACCACAGCTATTCATTCATTGTCTGTTCTACAGCTTGAATAATGTGTTTATTTTTTCTCCTCCATTTTAAATGTAACGGAAAACAAAAATAAATGATAATTAATTTAGATTTTCGAAAATAAAGTTAAATTGCTTAAAGTATTTATATATTCTTGGTAATTGTGGGCAATTATACTGTATATTTGGTGGAAGAAAAACCGGTCCAGCGAAAAGAAGCACAATAAAGTCCTACGACTATGTACCTACAATAAACAAGATACCATCCTATCAATACAGCTCAGAGTTTTAGGGAGAATATTGAATTTCAATTATTGTATGTTTGTCTGGGGCATGATGTACATAGATAGGAATAGGATCACAATTCAAATTATACAGGGGACAAGGCTGGTCTAGAAAATGGGCACCAAAACAACTGAACATCATTTTACCATCAAATAATGTCAGTTATGTTAAATTATTTACATATTTAGCTCTGAAATTCTAAGACCTATCCTTACATGTTGCAACATAAATCGAATAAATTTAAACTTAACCATTACATCTAAGTCTAAGTAAACTGAGAATATAATTATTTATCTTGAAAATAAACTACAGATTATCAAATTCTGTTAAGAATTAACGAAGATATTAGAATATTAGTAACATTGATTAGGAACTAAGAACTGCCTAAAAAATTTTAAAAATGCGTCACTTTTTTGGAAAAAAAAAACTTTTAAGCCAAAACGTATTTCAAATAGATTGCCAAAAAACGTGTGAGATCTCTTCATCTGAGATTCACATTGGAATAATATTTTTATGTAGAATTGGTTAACCCTAAAGTGCAACGTTGGACTCCGCCGGTAAACAATAACATTTAAACGAAAAACTATTCCAGCCGGAGTTTTTTTCCAATTTTTATTTTTTTTTTTAAATTTTTTAATAATTTTTTTTTTTTTGACTCACTTTTTGGTTTTTGTTACAAAAAAAGTCTCCGTTTTAGGATTATAGTGGAGATTCAGCAAAATGGTTTAATAACCCGTCATAGGATAAGGGAAAAAAATTTGTTGAATTTAATCCGAAATTAGTATATTTTTCGAATTTATTGTATACGAAATTAGCGATACTCTTTCATTACCCACGGTACTCATTACTTACGGTACTTTTTCATTACTCACGGTACTCTTTCATTACCCACGGTACTCTGATTAAGAAATGACAACCATTGCAAAAGCTATTAGCTCTCAAATAACAAAATAATCTGAAAATACTTCATTGTCTCATCCGAAACATTTCTAATTACAGTAGCTTAGTAAATTATATTTTAATCAGCAATACTAAAGTTAAATACTTACGTATAGTTTTTCCATCCAATCGTGATTGTGTGATACTTGAGATGTTATTAAGCCATTAATCGAACTGAAGTTCATTTTTTTTACAGAAATAAGTATAAGAGAGTTCCCTAATGTGTCCCATCCGTGATGAATGTCCAATATCTAAAATCATATCAAAATAATGCATGAAATACTAGCAGAAGAAATTGTTCGAGAAAAAGCTTTAATAAATGTCCTATCCATAACAAAATAATGATTGAGAGAATATGTCAATGAATCAATATTTCAAATAGATTTCATTTACAAAATTTAAGGATAAGGAATTAAGGAACCTTATTGTATATATGTATTAGGGAAATGTAAATATCATTAAAAGTTATATATACTCGTACCTACTCGTATATTTAGAACCAATTAGTCACTTCATCTAACGCAAAACATATTAAGTACCGAGAGAGAGAGAGAGAGAGAGAGACCTTCGAAAAATTTATGAGGAGACTTCCTTCACAGCTTACACAATATTAAACATCATAATGTCTATATACGAATAAATTGATTTACGGAATCTAATTTCTGTAATAACAAGACAATTTTCATCCTTATTAAATTGCTATTATTCTCTGTTTGTAAAATTTCTTTTTTTGGACAAGGAGTAAATCTTCCATAAATTGTTTTTTTGACAAAAATCAATAGGAAATGATATTAACAAAGCGAAGAAAAAAAAACAGATTAAATTTTTTTTTTATTTATATTTTTCTTATATTGGCTACATTGTTCTTTTTTGAATGGCTCTTTTAACGATGCTTTTTTATGCTTTTATATTATTCGTAATTAAATTTAATACAAAAACTGAGCAAAAGTACTCGTAGATCATTGAAATGAATTATTTTTCTTTTGCTACAGTTTGGATGGTATCGGAATTGATTATTAACCCTTTGGAGACCGGGCGTCAACATACATATGCTGCCATTCTGACCTTCTGTATGCATTTTATGCATTTATTTAAATTTTCCGTCACAATAACAAATTTTCTATTTTTTTTTTAATATGTGGAAAGTGTAAATCAGTCTTTACTTTTCCGTTCAACATAACAAATGTCACAGATTTTATGGTGAAATATCACACGAAAATAATTGGAATATGTAAGTTTGAATGGCCATAATATGATCGGTCCCATTTCACCTTTTCCCATTTCCAAAAAATCTTCGTTTTTATGTTAATCAAGGGTATTATAACTTTGGTACAGAGTTTGTAACAGCCCTTAATATTCATCGCAGAAAATAAAATTTAGCACCATTTTTCGAAATATGCATGTCCGTGTTCACGATTCCTGCCAAACGGCTGAAGCTAGAAAGCTGAAATTTTAATAGTTTATTATGTAGTCCTAGAGTAAGATCTCTATTATTTTTGGAGCAAATTCGGACCATTCATATGATATGGACCATTCATTTACTCAAAAGATAGTCGGAATGTAGAAAAAATTAATAAAACAACAATTATAGAAAATACAAAAACGAAGATTTCATTCGTAGATCAAAAAGTTCCACTACATACCGTTATGGCGCTGCAATCAATTGTATATGTAATTTCGAGGATTTTAATCATTTACTCAAAAAATATTTGGTAAACGGCAAAAATGAATATAACAAAAATGATAGAGAATAAAAAAATGAAGATTTCATTGATAGACCAAAAAGTTCCATGACCAACTGTTATGGCGCTATCATCAATTTTATGTTATTTCTAGAGTTTTTGTTGTACAGACAAAATAGACGCGGACAAAGTCATAGATAATAGACAAGTACTCATACGAGTATATTATAATCGGCATAGCCAATTATTCCTTTTTTACTGGTTTTACTAAATATTTATTTTATAATTGAACATTGTTGAAGGCGCAATTTTATCCTCTATAAGATGTGCTAGGAAAATGCCTTTCAGTAAAGGCAAAATATGTTACCAAACAAAAACAAATACCATATGATAGCTCAGTACCTAGCATCAGGATCAAACAAATTTTGCCAGATTTGGATTCTACGACCAAAAACTTAACTAGAATAAGTGTAAAATTTCAATAAATATAATTGGACAAAAGTTCAGGTCTCAAAGGGTTAATTTTCTGAACACATTTTCTATATACTATAGTAGCTACTGAAGACGTAGGTAAAATGTATTGTAATGTAATGATTATGACTTTATGACGTTCGAATGAAACACAAATAGCATATTATGTATTTTTAAAATATTTTTTTATTGCAGACAATTTACCCATTATGATGAATCTCGTTTGATTATTAATAATTCTCGGAAGCGAAACAAACACAAAAAGTACATTTATAGAATGGAAATTTTAAAGTGGAAAATCAAAATCATACAAACAAAATTCGTTCACAAAAATCGATGAAGACTTGGACGAATAAACAAAGAAATAAAAAGAAAAGAAAACAATCTATTAGGTCATCCATAAGTGATGTGGTTCTTTCTGCAATATTATAGAGTCCAGTTTTTGGTATGGATATTTTTTTTTTCGGCTGTATTTTTAAAGCGGGGGTAAACAACTGGGGTATGGGGCATCTGTGTAACATTAAACATTATAAATTTTCAAATTCAAATTAATTTTTTTTTATTAATAGATTGGGTTATAATGTCGAAATAAACGATAAAGTTTTCTGCTAATTATTTAAGGTACAGGTAGGCCTACTACAACGCGGTAGATACGTTCCTAGAAAAGACCGCGTTATAGAAAAAAATCCGCAATATCTGAACCGCGTTGCAGCGAAAACGCGTTGTAAAAGTACCGCGTATTAGGGGCCTACCTGTATCTAATTAAGATTTGAAAGTTATAAATAAAAAAAAGTGGCCATTTTTTTTACCAGTAGGTAAGCTTTTATATTTATTTCCGGAAAATTTCACCCAAACATTTGTATGTAGCGATATCCAAATTTTCCATTCACTTCGCTATTGAAATTCAAAATTTCGTTTTCTCGGTAATGCAGACGACTGTAAAACTTCTTTATCATTGGATCAACAAATTATAATTAGAACCTCTATAGATAAGTCTAAATGAACTCAAAGTATTTAACCTCACCATTCATTAGTTAATGTGATAATTAGGCAGATTTAAAAAAATAAATAAATAAGTGTTGTAGTTATGTATGAACATATTTTGTTTCGGTCAGGCTTACCGCAGATGTAACATGAATTTTTACCACCTCCAATATTTTGCTAAATAAAGCTTCATTTGAAAAGTTTACAAAATTAATTTTTTTCGGAAGATTTACCCAAGTTTTAACAAATTGCTGCAATTTTAATTGATTGGCCAATAACCATTTTTTGTTGTTGCACTGTTTATATGGTGTTGTTGGTGCGCGACTATTGTTGCAAGGAATGCCTGGCTCTCGGCCGTCACTCACAATTTTGTTTTATGTTTAATATATTTATAAGTACCTTTGAAAATTATTTTTAAGTACGTGGATGGGATGACTGGTTATGTGGGTTTTAAATCCGTTTGCTTCCTTTCTTGTACATCACTGAACACTGCGGTATTAAGTTCTCATACTTTTGATTTAATAGTTTTAGTTTAGTTCCGATATGGTTTTTTTTAATTTAATTTTAATTTAGATTATTTTTTTTTTTTAGTTTATTAGTACGCACTTTTACACAATTACTTAAATCTAATGCCGTAAATTCTCCCCGACCATTCGATGATGATCGGACCAGACTTATCTTTTTTCGATGACGGCGGTTACTTCGTCCTCGGACCAATCGTCGGGAGGGAAATTTTAAAGCGGAAGAAGGGATATTTTTAGATCATGGAAATTGGATAGTGGATTAATTTTATCAAAGTCAAATCAAATTTTACAAAAATGTGGGAAATTTAAAAAAATGACAAATTTAAAAAAAAGATAATAGTAAAAAAAATGTGATGACCGAGGAGGTCGTTACATTGTACGAGTATATAAAATTATGTTTAAAATGAATCCTTGTTAATTTCACCGGTCAATTTAAATTCAATGTAAATGTATACAGGCAATAAGGAAATTATTTGTATTTTAATATTTTCAGTTTTGTGAAGCTCTGCATGATTTGAATAACAAAATTTACATAACAAGGCGAAAAATTATTGATAAATAAATTCGTCACAGTAATTTCTGCATAATCAACATTTACTTACATAGACATTCTGTACCTACTACTAAAAAAAATTAATAGCTCTAATCCAATCGCATTCATATGAAAAAATTAAATATACTAATATACCAGTCACGAATCCTGCTAATAGTTATGTAACGAAAGGAATGTTTTATTATTAAACTATTAAAAATCTAAACGTTCCTTCAGACATTGAATCGAATATATATTTAAGATATACATAATCGTAGATAGATAAACACAAAGAAAGATAAAAAAAAAGAAAAATAAATAAAGCAAAAAATTACATCGTTTCATCCATTCTTTATAGTAGGGAATACATTCTGAAATCACAGATCTAATGGCATTTTCATTTAAAAGGGATCGTAAGGGATATAGCTTTCAATATACAAAATGAATATGTTTCCTTCTACAAAAAAACGCACGCTTCGTGCCTGCAACATACCTATGATATATATATATATGGTATTGTATACATCAGGATTTAGTTTTATATACTATATTTATGCTCTAATAAAATTAATGGCCAAAAATATTTTACGAAATTTCTTATTTTCTATTTAAAAGGTGTTCAAACTTGTCCTGTCCGTACATATAATGATGATTACAATGAGGCAATACAGTTATACATATCCATGTATATGTGCCCATATATATATGATACAAAAACGTATTTCCTGATTATTTTCAAAAATAAATTTCCGGTCATTTGTCCATTGTTACGTAAAAATCAATGTGATTCAATTATAACAACCTGGAGCTAATCAAAAATTCAATTTAGTGCAAACGATTTCTTTCTGTTTGTGTAAACCAATAAAAAAACAAATACAAATTTTTAGAGAAATAATTATTGTTTAGTGTGTTTTTTGTTTTTGTTTTTGTCTTTTTTTTTCAAATTCATAAACATCCATGATAACATAGTGAGCTTATGTTTACATAGAATCGATTGAATTTTTAAAAAAATCATAAAATAAAAGTACACAATACACATATAGTTTTATAAACAAACATTCAAGTAAAAAGCATTTTATGCTCACTCGGTTAAATTCAGTTAAAGAGGTTTTAAAGTGGGTTGTTTTCCTCAATTTAACACGATACAACTTTTTGGCTGTTTACTCAACAGAAAAATGCTTTTAACAAATCAAGCACATTGTTGGAAAATGAGAGAGATAGAGACAAAAACCTACATACAAACCTAAAGTTCACTGAATAATAGTAAATTTAAATATTTTTCTAGCTTTATTGATACCCCACAGAATTCAGAGAATTGGCTAGAGTCTCTAAATTGATATTGGAATGTAAAGGATTTCTAAAAATACAATCTAACAATACAATCAATTAAAATAATAGATTTACATAAATGTTACGGGATCGATCGGTTGATCACAAATTCACAATAGTCCTTTAAATATAAAAAAAGGATAAAGCGAGGTAAGAGTTGTTAAATTGAGAGGCTAAACAAACAAAACCATACTGTCTGTTTCTATGTATGTATGTTTATATGTATGAATACACGATTTAACACGGTTAAAAAAAAAATTCATTTTTTGTATCATTTTACATTAGACGCACTCATTTAATACATAATGTGCAGCGTCATTATAATGTAGTAGATTTTGTTTTATATTTTCATACTGACATTCGTTGTACAATTCTGTCATAGGTAAGATTTTGTAAACGTAAAAACAAATTTGTTATTCTTTTACATGGTAATTATGGCAATATCTACGGCTTGAACCTATCCCCCTGTTTTATATGAGTGCTGTGTCTCATTTTACACGGTTTGTCGTGGAACGTGTCTTCCGTCTAAATCTAAATCGAGGGACAGGTGTATATCAAAATACCGTATGTTTCAAGTATGTGTATAACAATACTAATTATATAAGTGACAATTAAAGAAAAATTAAAATCTTTGTACCATCTGCACGGTGTCATTTTTACCAGCAATGAAACACTATGGAGATTCACACGATACACATAAAAAATCTCAACTTTAAATTATTTCTGTGGTCTCAAGTAAAAACAACTTAAGTCATTTTTTCTGAATTACGAGTAGAGTAAGATAAAGGTTCTGGATAAATCTCTGGAAAAATCTG
>JANSTT010016682.1:0-20496 GCA_026745375.1 Platyura marginata | reverse complement strand
AACCCCAGTCGGACTTGAACCCGGGACCTCCCGCTCCAAAGGCAACCACTCAATCCACTGAGCCATTTGGTCGGTTAGAAATTAGGAGGGATACCTGTACCTATTTATTTTGTAACTATGTACATATGGGAAAGTAAATACAATAAATTTTGTAACATTTTTTTTATTGAAAAAAATGAAAAATCCAAATCGGGATCCATTCGAATATAGTCGAGTTCATGTTATAACATTGAATACTTTTCTTTCTCTTTCTTTTTCTAGTTTCTAGAGTAGTCGGGATGAAAATTATAATTTTTCATCAATTTCACCACATCGAATAATGGTTAAAAATTTAAAAAAAAGTGACTAAAGTTGTGATTAAATTTAAATTTTAGGTATTTTAGGAAATTTAAATTTAATTCCACTACACAACTTTTCCAAGAGTTTTAAAATTAATTTTTTTTTAATCGATCCACCCTATATTTAAAGGACTAAATTAAATACTTACATTTCTAAAAATAATTCGATTGTACGTATTATTAATTAAATTTACTTTGCGTCGATACCATACAAAAAATGTGGTGCTATTTTGATTAAAAGTTATAGAAATTTTTATTCATTCATTTGAACAAATTACTTATCATTGTAGAAATGTTGTCATTGTTACATATATAGTACATAAAATATGCTGAAATTTATCAAGACACCACCTCATCCCATATTACATTTATAAGTACCGCACATAAACTAGACCACCAATGAATACGGTTGCTTGCTTTAGTCAAGCCACATGAACCATGAACTAACCAAAAATATATTATTAATAATTTCCTTCATATAAATCACGCACATTTATAATGTTGGTATATTATATGCTTCAGTTACGAGCGTTTTAGGCAAAAAAAAAAAAAACCAGCCTAATCATTTTTTTTAAATAAAATATATACACAAAAGCATATTTTTCATGGTGTGTGATGTGTGTTTTACGTTTTACATAGAATTTTATTTCCGACTTCCTTTCATTTGTTTATTTATTTTTGTGTAATCAAATTAGAAATTGTTCAATTATTATGAGACTGAGTTTTTATTCTTAATATATATCGGCAATTTGTAGCGAGCCACCCTTAAAATTCTTTGCTATACTAGAGCGTTATGATTACGACAGTATAGCACAGTAATCCGATAGCACGGCATCAAAATTACGATATCCCTCATATAACACGCTTATGGTCTTCGTATAACACGGATCCATATAAAATGTTTAAAACCGGACATCCTAATATTTCCGTATGATCTAGTTGAAACCGAACCTGCTGTACGTACACGATATAATACAGGTAGCCCTCCTACAATACGGTTTCACTTTGACACGATAAGCAAATTGCGAAATTGTTGTTTAAGACGGTAGGTTCTACACATTACTTCCTATTTGTCTCATATAGCACGGAATTCTGTTGAAACCTATCTACCGTGTTATAGGAGCGATATCTATAGAAATCTAACATTTTTTGTGAACATGTCGCTACACAGAGTATTTTATTGTTTTCATAGTGAATGTTGAACCGGACGTATCTACCAAATTACCAAAAATAAATTAAAGATTTTTTTATAGGCAAATTTTTCTTAGTATGAACTTAAGAATGACGTTTCCGAATATTTCTTGAAAAAAAATTCAGATTTTTGTTGTTGTTGGTTGAATTTTCTCAATTGTTGTTTAATTGAATAAAGAAAATGTTCCTTAAACCATTTGCCTTTTAGACGGTTTCGATATAACTCGATTTTGGTCTCCGTTCAACACGGTTTTGATTTATAACACGGTACGCATTATCCGAATTTGTATGACCTCTGAGTTTTGGTACGGTTTGGAGTTACGGATTCTCTACAGTACTACTAGATATTTCCTTAAGTGGATTCTTGTAACAATTTTCCTTTACTATCTTCAATCTCTGGCAACCGTTTAGTTTAAGAACTTGCTAAATAAATTTTATTGTTACGAACTTTTTTTTCTTCCTTTAATTATCAATTAACATTTCCACTAGCCAATTTATTACATAACTTCGTATTGTGGTAATTACCCATTGAAATGATGAATTGAGTGTAACAATTAATAGAACATTGACCCCTAAGTGTATACATATGAAATGACTAGACACACAGGCATAGATATTTTTCCGATAATTTTTCCCAACAAAATTCTATTTGAAAGGAAATGGAAAATCTGACTTGAAAAGGTTGGTAAAGTTTTTTTTTTTTTTTTTTATTTTGCAAAATAAACACCGGCAAACCATCAACGACGATTTTTATAGAGGAAATATGGTGAAAGTCGAATGAGATTCGTCATGCTCATACATTATTAATGTACTTAAATGACATAGTAGAATATAATGGAACTATGTATATGATGCGATATGGTATATGGAAGGTATGTGTCTATATAAATTAAAAAAAAAATTATTTACCCGGCGGGGTCATCATATATGAAACAAATGCTATTATCTGACATTAAAATCTGTAAGGTTTGAGTTTTTTTGTGTGTTGGTATGGTAAAAGAGTCGCATACATTTAAATATTTGTAGAGTTCAGTCAAGTATTCTACATAATCATAAGTAAACTTGTAAACTTTCAACTACTTATGCATTTACTGATAATTTGCCTTTTAGTTTCATTAAAGTTTATAATTAAAATCAGTATGTAGATTAGGGATTAATAAAAAGGCGAGTCCTAATAAATGCAATCGTGCTGGTTTAGTGCGAGTCGATAAAGTACAACAATTACATATAAAATGCAAATCTAAAAAAAAACAATCTACCCTATTTTTGTTTTTATTTACTTTAACTCTTTCGCGGACACATTGGTATAGGTCGACACTACGAATGGCTCAAATTTGGACACGCCGGCATATGCCGACATAAAAAAAATTACCGTATATAAACACGTCGGACATAGGCGACGACGATTACATTGGTTTTATATGTAGCAGCAGAAACACAAAAACAATCAGATTTAAGTTAGTGCCCCAATGACCGAACTTAAATATCTGCATTAAAACACAAATAATTACATGTGTCATTTTGCGAACATTTTCTAAATTTCATGTGTCCGCGAAAGGGTTAAGTAATATTGAAACTCTTTACTCATCATTCGGTTGACTGCCGGCTGTCTCTATTGTCTAATTAAAAAAAACAACAAAATAGTTTCGTCAGACAAAGAATGCGTAGTATGTCGCATATCTTCTGATATCAAGGAAGCTAATAAGTACAATACGCATAACAATAGGCTACTTTTGTGTTTTCATTTCATTCGTAAAATTCGAATTTGATTTAAAATAAAAACAAAATTCCGAACCATTCTTTTTCAGTTAGGCATATCTTAAAATTTCTTCCAAAAATATCTGCAAATGTTATTCTACCAATATTATGATTAAATGTTGCGGATAAAAAAAAATGCTTAAATGAAGTGTTAAGTAATATCCGCGATTTATTTTTGTTTGCGGTTTTTGTTGTTGTTGTTTTTGATTAAAAGATAAGCAATGTCATTAAAACTGACTTATTGAACAAAAAAAAAACTGATGTGTGCGGCCTTCGATATACACAAGTAATTACATAAAAAAAAATTATATCTAAATGTACATAAATTAACTTCTCCTCTAATTGCTATCATAAATCAAACAATAAATAATCAACATATGTCTAGTTAAATATAATAACATTAGATAACCGAACGTCTTTGCTCTTCACACTTTTGTATAGATACCCCATTCGGTCCAAGTGTGGTTGTCAACATTTATGTTTTAAGTTATATATACATATCTACATATATAGTACGTGTACCTATACATTGCGTACATTTACAGCTAATTACTTAATTTAATTAATAATAACAAAAAAAAAATTCACTTTCATTAATTTTGTAATTAATAATAATCCATCGTTTCTTTTTTATTTCATATATTAATCAACCATCTGCCGCTCATATTAATGGTTTCGGTTTGGGAAATTATCCTCTCGTATTGTTGAAAAGCGTGATATATTTATCTGTGAATATAATCGCTGTAATTGCATGGTTTTTCTAATTTTACAAAACTAGAAGAAGAGCACACAACAAAAAAACCTACCTAATCCACTTTTATTATGTATATTAATATCATTCTGATGTTTAAAATGAAAGTGCAAAATTAAAAAGTAATTTAAAATTCAAATTATGTATATCGGAAGTAATCATTTTAAAGTTCTCTAAGTTCAGCAAAGTTCAAGAAAAGTTGTGTATAGCAGCGAAATTGATTTTATTGTAAGTTATTTATTGGCAGTTCTAATCCGCAAACATGAAATGTGAAGTTTTTTTTTTTTAATGGCAGCACAATTCAATATGGTGGCCTAAGCAAAAGTTTTGTTTTTTTTTATTTCAGACATTTTTTGAAATCTTAACTGTGTTTTGACAATAAATTCCAAAATCGATCGTGTATACTCGGTAGTTTTTGCTATCTACTTATAAGGTGGTGTATGGACAGATAGGAGAAATGGCTTCTATGGTTCACTTTTGGTTTTCCCCAATCCAGTATTTAGAATTTTTATAATACATAGACGGAATCTTGAAGTTGACTCTCTGCAAAAATTTTAGATTTTTGTCAAAAAAGTGCCTAAGACAATTAAGACGAAATGTCGATCGTAACGTTAAGAGATTACGAGTGTCAGACGCCGGAAATGGGACTAGATCAGTCATATCGAAAGGATGCAATGAACATAGGAAGACTTAAATTAATATGGCTACTACAACAAAACAGACATAGGGGGTCGGGGGGGGAGTTCACTTAGAAAAACATGGCATACTTTAGTGGGGTGGTTGGAAGTGGCATAGAACGGACTTATTTTAGTTTTTCAACATAATTTCCCATAGATCGCTTATCAATGTCAATACCTATTATACCAAATGCTTAATTTAGATTTTTTAATTTAAACTTTATACTGTAAATGAAGTTCTTGTTACATTTTAACTGTTTTTACACACGATTATTGCACATGGAGCTAAGTGTGAATCCTCCACCAACTCAATTTCAACAAATACACCAAATACCAAAGTCGATTTAATTGTTTCTTCATGCAATTCAAAAAATCAAATTGAATAGCAAAAAAAAAATCATTTAAACAACTTACTTAAGTAGATTTATTTAATATTTTCATTCAAATTGTCTGGTATGAACCTATTTTCGTAAAAATGATTTAGCAAAATAAATTTAGAGCAGAAACATCGTAATATTTATTTATTTTTTTCGTACAAATCTCAAACGCACATAAATACACATACACACATCGATACACGCATTTTGGTTGAAAAAAAAAAACAAAATAATACGCGAAACGAGGACTGCAATCATAATTATTTGTTGTTTTGGTAATATCACTCATCTACCATAAATAATCTATTCGTCAGAACTATGCCCACGCAGATTTACGTGTAATTTTTGACCGAATGAAAAAAATATAAATTAAAAAAAAAAAAAGATGACGTAAGACACTAATAAAATTATTCGAATGCCAAAATTAATTTTTTTCAAATTTATTATAAACATACACGATTTATGTACATATATCCATACCTACCATCTATGTGTGAACAAAATTATTATCCACAAATATTTTTAGTCAGTTGCTTTGAGAAAATAAACCTAAAAAGAGAACTGGAAAATGCCTAGAAAAATGTATTTGCATTTGGGGCATATTTTTTATAATATAATACATGCATCATTATATAGTCCCTTCCAACGTCAACTATGATAACTCGCTTTTGCTCACTTTTCACTAGAGACGTTTAAAGTTTTTTTACTTTAAGTTTTTCTCAGCTTTTTTTATACATTTTTTTTTTTTTGAAAATTATTATTTTTTTGTTTACTTTTTGACCGCATTATTAGTTTTTAAATATTTTTGACAGATTTTCTGGAAAATGAAGAAAGTTCGAAAAAATCTATAAACATTATGCCTTGTAATATCTCCATTTTTGATCGTAGACTACTGAAATTTTGACAGGATATAAAACGCATTGGATTTATAAGGAAAATGTCAATATGAATAAGTCGACTTATCATAGTTGTCGTTGGAAGGGGCGATATAGAAGTGATCTCAGTGTTTATTATAAATTTGTTTAGGTCATTCCCTAAAAAACTGTCAAATATTAGAAAAAGGAGTTTGTAATTATTGAGTACTTCTGATTTATTTTGTTTCTACCAGAGCTACTTTAAGTTTTGCAACCATACAGCGTATTCTTGTGTTCTTACAGTTTTCTCGACATTTTTCTTGTCACCTGAAGTTTAACAGATTTCTTTAATAATAATTTGAAATATTGTCTATGTATTCAAAACCAAGATAAATATTTCCCAAAAACCAGATATGTACATTAAAGATATGCAAAATGTGCGAATCTTAACATTTAAAAAAAACTAATAAATTCAACAGAATTCGCTTCAAAAAAAAAAAAAAAAACCTTTTATATAATTAACCTTGACATCTTAAACATTTTAAAATATTTACCACTTAAGAATATGTATGTACCTACTATTCACTCACTCACCCACCGTATCATTTAAAAATACATATTTTAACACTGTGTTTTGTTTCAGATCAATTTTAATAAATAACTCAGAGAAACACACAGAATATCAATTCTATTTATGTATGACATTTCCTATGGTAATTTTGTTCCACCCCCAATACCAAATAAATTACAAGCCGATTTCTGGAAATAGAGGTATCATACACAAATATACATACATATGTACATACATGCATAGATATAAAATAAATATTCCTCTCTTAAGTATATGCAGTGTATATTGTACACATTGATTAGGAGAGTAACAAACAAAACAAAACAAAAAAAATTTTTAAAAATAGCGACACAATAATAATGGGGTCACATTTGTCTTTAAAAATATTAGTCGACGCAGAGGGGTGTACATACGTACAGGCAAATTTTAGATAATTTATGAAGCAACGCTGGGCGCCAATAAAATGCAGATAAAGAAATGCTCTGAATAAAAAACAAAAAAAAAAAACTCCTCAGTATAAGAAAATGGGATTGAATTAAAAATATAGTACATGGCCAACTGTTAAATGAATTTTATGTCATGCTGTGTCAGTAAAATTCAATCAAATTCAAAAAAAAGAAAATTGATCAGAAAATTTTGTAACAGAAAAAATCGGATTTACTTACATCTTAATCTTATATGAACATATTCCTATATAGTTAGTTAAATTGTATACTGTAATCGACTGTATTCCAAAGTGTCTTTATTGAATTTTCCCATTTTGCATAATTTGTGTGCGTTCAATGCGTACAAATCAATAATTTCAATGTTGTGTGTGTGCCACCCATTCGTTCATTGATTAGATGAGGTTTCGATATGTTATACGACTTTAAATTTGTATTTTAATGCATATGAGATTTTGTATATCATATTTTTATTCGAATTTCTAAGATTACGACTTCTGACTTTCATATATTTCGAGAATCGTGTATTTTAATATATTTTTTTATATATCGTGTTCTCTTACGTATACTAAGTCGATTGATAAAATTGCAAAAATAAACGAAGCCAAATACAAATTCTAATCGATACTACTTATAATGAACTTGAAAAGAAAAAAAATTACTTTGCAAAATGGTAAAGTCTACTTTCTTTCTATAACTATAGTCAATTCAAGAAAAAGAAAATAGGAAAAAAGGCACTTCACACCAAAAATGGCATTTCAACTTGTCTCTGCCGGTTCATTTTCATATTGGTTTCCAATAAATCAATTGATTTTACTGTAGCAGGCCAGTGAGACAAACAAGAAATGTTTTTTTCTGGTTGTATAAAATAGAGATATAATACCTTGTTAGTCTGACACTTGCTTAGTTGAACGCCTCTTAAGTATATCATGTAACAAGCTTAAGTCAAATGATTATAATGTTGGTATATAAACAAGTTTCATTACTATATATCGATACAATAGACTTTTCAAACATTTTTAACATGTTTTTTGTATTTTGTTTTTAGTATGCAATAGAAATGTTGCAAGTAATTTTAATAAATAGTTGCGATTGCATAAATTGAGATTTAAGCTTGGCGTATTTAAGTGACAAAAGTCTTAATTTAAATGTGAAATGTTTCTTAATTATAAGTTTTATTACTTAATATTGTCTAAATATATAGAATGAAGAAATATGACTTACTGGAATAGACAGAGTATATTAACTAAGAATTTGACCAAGTACGTATGTATGTATATGTGTAATGAAATAGTCGTACAGAATAGTGCGTGATACAAAGTTTTGAGTGAAATTCTTGAATCTAGACTTACTTATACATATGTGGCAATAATAATAGTTTTTTTCTCTTTTCTTTTGCAGATATGGTCGATGGCGCAAAGGAAATACTTCGAATATAATTAAAACAATCAATTCAATATTATAAGGTAAGGTTTCGTATTTATTTTATCTTAATCTTAAACGGAGATATTTAGTATTTATTATATAACGATGTAATCAAAATAAAAAAAATAGTAGAGTCGCCCTGAAGAATGCAATATTATCGGATCGGATTTCAAAAATTTGTCAAAAATACTCTCTTCATTCATTCTGTCCATAACATAATAGAAGTAACAACATAAAAGAAGTACAAAAATAATATTTATGGAACGATCGTTATCTTTGGTATCTCATTCATTTCCACTGTTATTTTAGTAACAGTATTTTTGGAGTACATTTCGTTTGGGTTAATACAAAAAAATGATTTCTGGTACACTGAACATCAAAAGTATCCATACAAATTAACATTATTTCTTATGAGCATTTGTTACAAATATTCTTGATGTGTAAAAAGTAAAATTCATTTTTCGTCTATTTCTCTAACAAAAATTGACGATGTGTTTTGACAAAAAATCAATGAAAATATATATATAAAAAACCTCCGAATTAAATTGTGCTGTAATAATATTTATTAATTCGTCCTCTAGTGAAAGTTTCACTTGTAAAAAAAAACCACGAGCTGCCACTTAAATTTCACCAAAGACAAAAAAAAACTATTTTCATGGGGACCCTGACTACAAAGTATATACTCATTTGACTGCTTTATAGCTTCCCTTCTATGCGGATATGTATAGTAGACCTACCAAAAAAAAAAAAATCAAAATAGTTTTTTTGTTTTTAAATGGCGGCAATACTTCTAAATTAACATAAATAATTAATTGACATATGGATAGAAAATTAAATGTTAAAATTTTTTTTTTTACACTGCCAATTTGCCATTGTTTTAGAAGCAGATCTAATCAGTACATTTATACGGTACAAATCTCCGTACTAATAGCACGTTTCATGACTTAGTAATTCAATAAACAATTGCCACTTTTTTCTGAAGTATTATGTAGTAGGTACCTTTGTGCAAAAAAAAAAAAAAACTGCGATAGTTAAAGTTTTGTGCACAGTTTAATTTGATATCTCAATCTATCAGCTATTAGAGTATGTTAATTTATATTTATGTAAATTTGTCGTACATAAAAAAAAAAATTAATAAGAAAACAACAGAAATGTTTGTCAACAACTTTAACCGCCTATCTCTATCTCAATAACCTTTCAACAACAATATATATATATGTATATGTATATATATGTATATATCGGGTAATATCAATAAAAACGTCCCACGACCTAATGTTCAGCAGGTACTTTTACTTATAACATTTATATCTACATACGTGTGACTGCACCTTAAATTAGCATACGTGCACACCGTACACAATGCCAAAACAAAAATAATTACCACTCATGGTTTTTCACTTCCAGCCACTCGAAAACTCGATGGCTCTGTTGGTTGGCTATACGACATATTTGGCCTCAATCGCACATTATATTATTAAAGTAGTTCTTTTAACTACATATTACTTACTAGTTTTTTTTATTGTTATTTTGCATTAGTTTATCGACACCATCATCATCATCTTTTGCCTTAAGAAAACTTTCTTCGGCTTCGCATTGCTGTAATATAAGATTTTCATTTATAGAGAGCATCTCTCGTCACATACATTTCTAATATTTTTCTAATTTATTTTACACACCGAAAACAACAACAAAAAAGTACCCAGTTCATTGACCTAATGTTTTGCCTATGTGTCAAAAAGAGTAATATTTTTGCACTAGACAAATAAATCAATGTGGGTTTGACTTAAGTGATCCAAACTAACAATTTTAAAGAGAAGATGTTGATGTAGCGAACAAAATTTATATTTACCAAGACAAGACATACCGTAATGTATATTTTGGTAGGTAATATAGGTACATAAGCATGTATGTAGTAGGTACCTAATAATAGGTATGAGTTTACGAATATCCGAATTGCATTGAGAGATGAGACAATTTCTGGAAGGTTACGATCCTTTAATAAATCAAAAATACAATTTTTTGTGACCGCAACGTTGCTTTGGAACATATTTCTATTTCTACAAGCTGGACGTCATCTCGTAACGACTCTGTGTTCAGACCCGATTTTGTCTCAAGACGAATATCATCCAGAACTCATATTGTATCCAATTAATTCCTTTTCAAAACGAAATTTAAAGTCAATATAGATAGTTAAGTTTTCTCCTGTCTTTATATTTTAAAAATAATTTGAGTTTACAGAATTTTCTGGCAAATACATTTCTTGAAATAAGTTCATAAGGCCAACTTAGGCGTAGAAAGGGACAACAATCTTAGTCCTCGTGGCAACACTTTACATATGAGACAAAAGAGGCGCACTTACATATACAGTAGTGTGCAAATTATTAGACTCATCGGCATCAATTTTTTTTTTTTTCGTTATACAAAAATAACTTATTTAACCTAAAAAATGTCTACTGATATTAATTTAAAAGTTGAAAGTTGAAATTTTTAATTCCATTAATATGTAGATCCATTTTTTTCGACGAACCTAAAAATATAACTATAAAAGCAAAAAAAAAAACAAAATCAATAAAATTAACATAAAAATTATCCGCTGATTATTTATTGGTTGAAGAGAATAAGTAATTGTTAAATTTATATTTATTCAGTACTTATAAGAAAAAAAGAAAAAAAAAATATTTAAAACAGATGGTAACATGTTGACACAAAATTTCATTAAGTCTGCGGACCATCTGTACCAACGAATTGATATTGATGTAAATAAAAGACCATCCGACACTACTGGTAAGTATTGTTGCACATAAGATCTCATTTGCATTTTATTCATTATTACATTACCTCGCTAGAGGGAATTAAGTTGAACGCGCGCTATCGTCAAGGTTAGTTTCTTCACCTGTTTCTAAGTATATTCGTATATATCGAAAAGATTATAAATTAAAATTTATTGCTGACCTCAAAATTTCATCACAATGCAAATTACCCATGTATTATATCAACAACCTTATACCTAACCTACTATATATATTTAAATGGATATTAAGAGGCATATTTTTAGTGGGCTTGTTAGCGTAACGGTTCAATAGACTTAAAAGTAATTTAACAGGAAAACATAATCTATTAATAGAGCGTATCCTATTATTAAACCATTAGGTGAAATTAAATTCCGTTTACTTACAATGTACCTACACATATCTAACGTACTTGTGAGTTTTTCACTCTTTTTTTGTTTTTTTTTTCTTCTTCATTCATCTTCTCTTTTATTGTTTTGTTTTTTTGTTTTTTTTTTAATGGAAGTAGGTAGGTAGGTACTGTGTACATACACTTCTGCAAAATGGAACAATTAATCTCGATAAGTTATAGAAAATTACTCAGATAATTAGAATCTGCACGCGGAGGGTAACCTTCTTTGACTTAATGCGAAAAAAAAAATTGCATCATGTCTACATTCGTTATTGTTGTTTTACTATTTATTATGTACATAATAAACCTACCAGAATCTTATGGACGACAAATTGTTAGACACATTAAGTAATTATGTTTACGAGAGCACGCACATTCATCCATACATTACATTACATATGTATATGAATAATCCTGTAAGTATTAACATATTTACATTTTATCCATTGTGTTTGTCTATGATTAACGGTCTTATTTGCATGAAATGAAACAAACGAAATCTCGTAAAAATATTGAATGAATCTTTTTCGAAGTTGTGTTAGATTTACAATACCTCCAGAGCATCTGAAATCTCATAAAATTTGAGCCACAGAATCGATATTGGAGGCTGCGAAGCATAATTGATATTTTATGTATCCGAAGTTACTAAGTTTCCAAAGATGTCATTGTACGTCATTTACTTAAAGTTGAACCCGTTACAAGCAGGGTTGTTAATGTAACAAATTATCGATAAAATACCTAATTTGTTACATTTGCTACATGTATTTATTATCAAAATTTGTATTAATTTTTCAACCCAATTGTTTGTCACTAATTTGCCGTTCTGAAATATTTCGGAACAATTCTGAATATGTCACTTGTGATTATGTAACTGAATTGAACGGAATCGTATTAATTTGCTACATTTGTTACATTAGTTTCATTTATCACCAGTTTCTTACCAAAATTTGGTAACAAATGTAAGAAACTCGAAAAAAGTGTTAATTTAACAGCCCTGATTACAAGGCCTTTAGTAAAAAAGAAAACTATTGTCGAATTAAATTTATTACTTTTGTTGTTTTACTCCTAAATATGAACACATTTTTTTCTCTATGTCAGATAGGTTTTTTTTCTCGCTCGATTATAGCGAGTCATTTAATAAGTTATAAACACCCTGCAGAATCGTCCTCAATATTTAAGAATTAAAGAAGAAAACAAAAGAAAAACAAATTATGACCAAAATTGAAATCGAAGTTTGAACAAACAAACAATTGGTTCTGTATGTAGGTAGAGTGTGACTTACAAAATGAGTTTTTTTTTTACTTTGAAATAGCAAAACGAATTAATTTTTTAAGATTTTTCTTCAAAGCACTTCAAATCCGTTCGGATGCACCATTATTGTACAAATAATTTGTATAAAAATGGAAAAGTTACAAAAAAGAAAATCACAAATTGAGTTGGTGCATGATTGAGACGATTTAAACAATTGCTGTTCCAAATCAATGTCAAACAGTTTCAAAGAACAATACAAATGCTATTACGTTTATGACAAACACTTATTTTATATATGTATGTACCTATATACCTTCGATCTAGCCTACTACGCACGAGTTCATTGGGACATTATTTATAAAACTAAGTGACGTTTACCTGTATGATTAATATATAAAACAAGAAATATTGTTCTGTTGTGATTGCCTTGTCAAGCACCTATTGTTTATGATCTGCGAGACCAATATATAAGTGTAAATGACTGAAAATTATTATTGTATTTGTAGGTATGTTTTATATGACGTAATGTCTTTGTTTACCTACTTTAAAAAACAATAACATTTATTTTGTCTATTGAAATGCGTCATTTGTGTACTAATGTAGATTAATTGAAAACAACAGTCTTCTAACACTGGTTATCTTTTTTTTCCGTAAATGCTTAAGTTTTTCTTAATTGATATCATTTTGTACATGTATTAATCAAATAAACATACTAATGGATTATGCAAACAAATAATGCAAAAACATTACTTTTATATTTATCCCTGGGTTTTTTTTTGTTTGTTTGCTTGTTGTAAATGTGCAATTGAAAATAATTGCAATTGCAACTGCAATTGAAACATTCTTGTTCCAATGTTTTGATTCGCACAAAGCATTGTTCTCAGTATAATATAATTGGAAGTGATTATTCATATTATATAAACAGAATGCACTATAAGAAGTACAATAATATGATAGTATAGTTGATGGTGTGTTTTGGAATGGTAGATCCAGCGTGTTTAATGTCGGAAAATATGAAATGTTGTCTGTTCTATGTGTAGTAAATGTTTAATGTTATAGATTAAATTGTAGAATGCTGTTAGGTATTTACTGTTTGGAAAAATAATTATAACGATCGGCTGTAGGAAAACTTTTACTTTAAACCAGTTAAAATGTATAGTTAGTTGAACTGACTATGTAATACTCATATTGCAGTTAAAGTAGACTTTCGTATAGCACGAATTCCTACAACGCGCCGAAAATATTGGGACGACTTTTCCATATACCGGGATTCTCGTACAACTGCGCGTTATAACAAAATGCGGGAATTCCCCGTTTACTTTAGTGGTGCATAGAACTCTCCATGACGCATTAACCGCGTTATGATGAAATAACTGTTTCGCTCTAGCAAAAGGAACCCTGAGGATGTGATAAACGCCCCTATATCTGTTTATTGGTACATAATATACTGATCTGTACATGTACTGATCTGTTTATATGTAGGTACAGCGGCGGTTATTACATTTTCGGGCGAACGGTTTAAACAAACAAGGCAGATATCTAACTCCACTCCTTTTGTTAGAGCGAAACAGTTTTTTCATCACATATTGTCGTCTTTTTTACTGTCATGCTTTTTCTCCTGTATGTGGTCCAGAACTCTCTTGACCTAACTACTTACGGTATATATTTAAAAAAAAAAAAAAAACTAAAAAATATAAAGGACTTATAATTGATCTTGTAGTTGATGAAGTTGCTGTAATTTAAATATGACCTTCTTAATTACAATATTTCAGTTGTTAATCTTGATTGTTTTTAAATTCCATTCTTAAAATAAAATGATAAATTTAATTTACTAAAAGTGCCATTTACGTACGTCTATCCTTTTGGCTTGACAACAAAAATGGTCAGCAGAATCTCTGTAATGCAATTTGTAAATAAAAAAAAAAATTTCACCACCTGAAATTACCAAAAAAAAAAACAAATATGATAATTTCAATTAATGCAAATAAAAAACGAAAAACAAAATGTTAAATTTGCAGTTAACACACCTTGACATTGCACTTATTGTTCGGTAAGTATTATTATAATGCCTACATTTACATTGTGCAATCAATAAAAATGTGAAACAAATATGTACATTGAAGTAGTATGGTGTCAAATTACCATTGCAAATGTAAAATTTATCGATTGAACATTTTTATTGTATGGCCAAATAAATCGATTAGGAATTTGTAATGAATAATTAGATTGTTGTTTGTATGTACTGTACATACAGTACAATTTATAGGCATTTGACAATTACTATAAAATAAATTGGTTTGCAAATTGTTTTCTCACAATTTATCCGTTTCACACAGATCAATCCCATAATAACAAACAAAGAATTTATTACATTGCATTCGTATCGGCGGGTTTTTTTTCTTTTAACCAGGTAGGTACATCGGTATGTCATTATTTAGTGGTTTTTCTCTTAAAATTGACGATCACCATAAAAACGATATTTAATGGTAATTTATACCTATCTATATTGTTTGTACCTGTAGTAGGAAATACTTATACAAGTAAATTAACGATTTTCAATTGAATTAAACACGAAATAAAGAAATTAGTAACACACAAAATTGAATGCGTGTAAGTTTTATTAAATGTGGTTACAAAAATGACTTGCAACTTTATCATTCATCATCAATCTATATAGAGATTAACATTTCTTGAAATGAGCTTAAACGGCAAATAAATCTCAAATAAATCAATTAACCTCGATTTTGTTTTTTTTTTGGTTTTTTTTTTGGTAAATTAAATTAAATTGTACAAAAGAAAATATAATTGCAGCATCTCCGATATAAAGATATTTTCGGTTTTAAACGAATCGTGACGCCAATACGCCAATTTTTTTTTCTGTTTTGGTTTTTTTTTTAAATTTAAAATTCTTACTTATACACTGATGTAAAAATAAAACAGCCAAGTCAGTTATCTTTAATATTCGCGAGTCGTGAAGATGATTGTGGTAAGTTAATTCGATTTTAAACCTACATATGTAATATACAATTCAACACTTTTTTCATTTTTTTTTAAAAATGATTTATTTGAGTCGAATAAATTGCAAAAGGCTTCACTCTGATTATTTACACCCATCAGCAATTGTTAAATTAAATTTTATACACGGTGAAAATAATTTAATTCAATTTCAACTTAAAAAATGACACATTTTTTTTTTTCGTTTAATTTCAGTCGATAACAAATTAATTATTTGTTACTTTTTTGCGTTTTAATTACCAATACATGAGATATTATAAATCGATCAAAGATATGTCAAATAAAATCAATTGTCACTACTACTTCGTATTGGTACTAGTGTTGCGCAAGGTTCTGTTTTAGGTGCTGTATTTGTTTTATTGCATGGGGTGTTCAATTATCCATTGTGACAACAACAAATTTCTGTGATCTATGGGTCACAATTGACACGAGTCGTTTTTGTTACATTCCATCTGTCATGTTTTTGCATCCATCATTGGAGAGAGAGAAAGAGATAAAACATATTTTTTCGAGGATATGGATAGGATTTTGAGTGTTGAGATGAGTAGGAATAGTTGTTAGAGTTGACCAGTTTTTTTTTCTAGAAAAAGCTTAGGACCTTGTGAACCGTGTGGGAATCGAATCGACAACCATTAGGATTGTCGCCTAGTGGGCTTACCACTCTCAATATGCACTTATGTAAATCCAGATTTCCGTATATTTAATTTTTTTTTTTTTAATTTTTGGAATTCTCTTCTCGTCTATATAATTATTAATTAATTTGTTATTAGATAAATATTTAGTTAATTGTTGACAACATTCAGCAACTACGTAACTAAGAAACATTTCGTAAATTTTTTGAACATATTATTTCTAACTAATAAATATTTTCTCATCTTCAATGGCATCATTTTACAGATTTATCTTGATAATCAAATGTTGTGTGTTTTAAAACCATAAATTTAACAAAATAAAACTAACAACACAACATCAATAATATTATTATATTAGTTATACAATGTTAATAATAGTAATAACGTTCCAGATCAGAATAAACAATTTATTTTAAAAACAAGTGCAGTTAGTTATTCATCACACTCCTTTTCTAACACAGCGCGCGCATATCGCGCAACAACAAATAATTAATTAAAAAAAAACAAAATATTTATTTATATTGCCTAGGTGTATATTTATAAAATAATAATGATAATAATTTTATGCACCGATAAGTTTTGTTCATTCAGCGTGTCCCATATCCATACATACAAAATATGCTCGGAAAATATTATGACAAATGATTTTGTAATTTTTTGTGCAAAAATTGTTGATAAAAAATGTGCTGTGATAAACAAGACAGTTATTATTTATTATATTGGTGAAAATAATGTGTATCGTTAATTTTACAATAAAGAAAGTTATTGAATTTATTTCCGCAGTTCCCTGCAGTCAAATTAAACTTTCGTTCGTGGTTGAATTAACTACATATAGTATGGTAATATAATATCAATCAATTTTGTATGGGGTAAATCAATTAATGGCAATTAACAAAAATTTCACATGGTGTATGAACAACTTTCCGAGCGATCATCTAAGTATATATAAACTTCTCGACATTCAAATTATATGCATAATCCCTTCTTACTGGCTGGACAAAATGCATTGCTATTTTACTATTGCAAATTAATTAAATCAATGATGTGCCTCGCTTGTGCTTAAGAGGCGCCTCCTTATTGCATTTATGAGTGTCCATTTTTTATTAATACGTTCAGCGCCATAATAATATCAGGGAATTGTTGGGGGACGTCCAAATTTTTTTTTTGTAATACACCTTAGAACTAATGAATCAATAACCATATGCAAAACCTATAATAAAATATGTCTAACGATGATTATGCAATAAATGTTTGCGTACCGCCGGTGGACACGCAGTCCAAACTCATCCGATAGGAAAAAAAAAACCGCTCAAATGGAGTTTTATTTGCTGACATTGGACTGAACGATTTGCTGCATGATGTCATCCGTGCAGAATTCGTAGAATATTTCGATATTGATTCCGGCGGTGGATCTCATAAATTCGTTGTCTTATGACATTTAATATTAGATTTATTTTTATTTTTAATATTTATTTTATGGTAAATTAATTTAAAATAAAAAACATTTACTTACAACTTTCACATGACCTTCTCTCATCTCATCATTAACACAGGATGTACATTGTACGTCATGGTGCGCTTATTGGCCCGCTACAGTTTTGGCTATCATATTCTAAAATGATGCGCGCCAGTTGACATTTTTGTTGTTGTTGACGGAAGATTATAAATGAAAGTTTAACAAATATAAATACACCCATTTGATTAAAAATATGATTTTACGAAATTAGTTGTTCAAACAACGTAGATGTCATATGCGTTCATTGTGCCAACGTGGTTCGCAGTTGCGTTCAGCATTGCAGTAGGTATTTATAGACAATTATTTATCTAAATATACAATTACATTCGGTTTATTTACCCATAATTCGTAAAATACTTTAAAATAAAAAATAACAAATATTGATTAAAAATAAAAATGAAAGTAAAAATTAAAAAATTAAAAATTTCATAATTAAATGAAAAAAAAAATTAAACGAAATGTTGTACCTAAAATTAGAGATAAAAATAAGATTAAAAATAAAAATTTAAAAATAAAATAAAATACAAGAAACTAAAAAAATAAATTTCAAACAATCTGTATAGAAGATATTTAATTGATATTAAAAAATAAAAAATTTATGAATAAAAAATTACCTATTCGATATCCCTATCCCTATATAACATATTTCGACATTCAATTTCTATTTCAGAAATAACTTCTCTAGAAATAATTAATAATTCAATTTAGAGAACAATGAAAACCTAGCTGAACGAAACATTTTTTTGCAATTTCCATTTTCTAAACCACTAAATGGATCATCATCAACAGAAATGATATCCACTCATCGACAGGAAACAGTTTCCCTATACATATTCGAAAGTTGAATTAATTGAAAATGATTTTCTCGCAACACAATTAAATTCTATTTCGATGACCTTATTTCTTTAGCTATTAATAGCTTATGGTGTTGCGATGACATTTACATACGTGCATTTATACGCCAACGTTCTATCTCTGTCTATTTATTTTTTATTTTTTTAAATAGTTTTAGGAAATTTTATATTTATATGTATGCATATGGATGGGATGTATTTATGGATTATGTATGTTTGTATGTACAAAAGATATGATAATAGGGAAGTTCGTTTCATTTTAACAAGCAAATTTGACAAAAACAAAATTACATGTTATTAAGCCTCTTAATCCCTCCTATTACTCATCCACTTACTTTATGTATGTATGTATGTATGTATATACAAATATTAAATTATTTACTTGAAAATATGTCTTCGGCGTCGTCATCGTCTTTTTGGATTAAACTACGATATGTATGTACATATGTACCTATATAAATACAAAGTAGAACAACAACGTTTTCTATTTAGAATGTCTTCTCTAACAACTTTTTTTTGAGTGCTTTGTGACTTTCGAGTCGCAAAATATTGAAGTCTTGGGATTTTGTTGTAATGTACACATTATAATAGTTAAGACATTTTCGGTCCTTTGAATATGGTGTATATGTATAATGTTATTATTTGTGTACATGAATATAAGATTCGTTTTATATTACACGAAATATGCTCGAGGCATGATCTTGGATGAAACAAATTTATTTTACATTTTGTTTGGAGTTTTTTGGATTTTTGCTTCATTACCTGTATATGAAATATAAAAAGGGGAAGCTTTTGGTTTCCTGTTAGAAATTTTCAATATTTTTTTCGTCCATTTTCGTATTTTCTCCACGAATTTGAAATATGTCTAGGGCGGCGGGGTTTGTGAATGGGGAAAATTCCCCCAACCCCTTTAACCCATCTTTTTTTGTAAATAATGTATTTTTTCCTGTTTTCTTCCACTAAATGACAAAATTTTGAAAAAAAATGTATATACAAAAAAGTTTTTGTTTTTTGTACTGCATAATAAGGGATCACCATTTTTTTTTCCATCTTTAAGCCTTATAGGACTCCCCCACAAAATTACAATAAAATGGCAATTTTCTCACAATTCTTACATGAAATTGAAAAAGGGTAGGGTAATGGTGAAAAGGGGAAGTGTAGGGAAAGGGTAGTTTAGTATGGAAGCCGTATTAGCTTTTCTTACCACCTTTTTTTTAAAATAAACAATAAAGACGTAAAAATGAATTCCATCTTGGTACATTTTATGGGATTTTTTGTTGTTGTTGTTCAGTTTAAACTTTAAAATATGGAAATTTAAAAACGAAAATTGCTAAGAAAAGCTTAAGCAAAATAAAAAAAAACACTAAATTTCAAAAATCCTCTCAATGGATGAATGTTTTTGTTGTTGTTTGTGTTCAAAACGTGCATTTGAGACGAAAAAGTTTCACGTCCCAGCCAGACAAATTAAGAAATATTAAGAAATATTTCAAGAAATATTACTAAATATTACGAAACCTCAGGAACATTGGTTCCTATTTTATTTCTCTCTTTTGTTCATTCAAAATGGCTAAATTTGATCAAAATGAACACCAGATGGCGTTGGTTGAGTAAATATTTTTTGGGGCGCATTCCAAATTTTTTTTATTATTTTTAAGAACTA
>JANSTT010016681.1:0-20502 GCA_026745375.1 Platyura marginata | reverse complement strand
TTCGACTACCTTTCGAGTAAATGAATGGTTTATATAAAAATTAGGTGAACACTGTACCACAGCCTCCCCTATTTTTTCCGATTTGCTTTAACGACAATAGGGATCTTACTCTAGGACTACATAATAAACAGTCGAAATTTCAGCTTTCTAGTTTCTGCCTTTTGGCTGGAATCTTGATCACGGACAGACGCACAGATGGACTGACGGACAGATGAAAAGACGAACAGACGGACAGACGAACAGACGGACTCCGTACCAAAGTTATAATACCCTTGATTCAACATCATATAGGTATAAAAACGGCGTTCCGAACTGGCATTCCGATTCGAGTGCTAAAACGGCGTTTGACATACGTTTGATTGCTTTACGTTACAAAACGGCTGTCAAATACCAATCAGACTATCTCAAAAATAATTAATAGTAATAAGAATTCCATTTTATTTAAAAACACTTGGTTTTTGGTCGTTTAGTTTTTTCGATTTTTTCCACAAATCAAAATTTATAAAATTATAAAATTTATAAATCCTACATACATAATTTTCTAAACTTTTATGGTAAGGATCTAAATAAGAAATAATTTTTCCTCCGCATCTACATACAATATTATGTGGTAATAATAAAAAACAAATAAATAGTTTATTATGTACGCACATACACCAAGATTCTATTGTCTCAATCGTCTGACGCAACAAATGTCGTCTCAAAATCGATTACTAGCACCCGGTTAATGAATAAAATTGGCTAAAAACTGCGTGCTTGATTTTTAGCACCCCGAAATCCTGGTGCCAGCGAAAACAAAGTACATACTAACAAACACTAGTTCTAAAATCGAAGTTTAAGGGCATGAATAAATGCATCGGAGTGCTAACTCTAGTTCTAGCTCGAGAGTTATCAAATCAAAGAACTTGGTGAATAAATTGACCGTAAGAATAATGATTACTTACTAGACATTTTACACCGGCAGCACTTAAAACATTGTAGGCATTCTTCTTTAAAAAGGATAAAGCTGTAGTAAGGAATTATAGAAAAACCTAGAGCGCCCGAATATCCTTAGACCTCCATAGATGGGCTCATTAGACACCCCTCTATATATGGACAATTATCTCAATTGGCATGACGAGTTCTTTTTTATGAAATAATGCAACACTTGAAGTGTTCTTTTTACAGAAACCTTACAAATGCTCGCAATTTCAACGCTATTTTTAAGCATTGCGCCATTTTTGAAATATTGTCATTTATTTAGACTGTTTTGAAGTGCAGTCCAATTAGCCAACCAAATCAACAAACACTTTTGGTCTTGAACCCGGAACCTCTCGTTCCAAAGGAAACCAATCAATGCTTTGAGCCATCTAATCAGAAAATACCTAATTTGACTGGAGTAGAGTCAATTACTACTCTATTTACCACGGCATTACGAAATCTACTGGAATTAAATCGCAAATCTTTGCGGTTCCTGAAGTTTTTCGTGACCTATACATATAGGAATCCCATTTAAGGGAAAATCGGCAGTTTAAAAGATTTTCAAAAGAGAAACAACAAATTTCTGGTCTATGCGAAGAGAATTATTCCTTTCCACTCGTAACAATTATGGTCTGAAATGCTCTCGAAGCCTCATAAAAAAATAATTCCAAAAAATCCTCAATCCTTCAAAAAAATTCCTCGAAACGTACGTGACCGCATAGCACAATTCTAAGTGAATATATGGCTATGACTCTCAAAAGACAACACCACCCAGGAGTTACATACTAACTCAAAAGACTGAACGACCCCCAGGGACCACATAAGACTACATGACTATAGAAGGATAATTACAATATAGATCCTAGAAGAATTGCAATAATTATTTAAATAAATTTTTCAAATCCTTCGCTAAAATAATCAAAGGCAAATTTAACAGTGTCCAAAAATAAACGATAAGGCCCTGTTAAGCTAATATATCTAAAAATGCATGCGTGTGCCCACAAAATTAGATTTTCGTGTGCTTCATTATAGTACAATAATTTTTAGGGAAAAAATCCCAACCAATAGTATACAGTGGAGAAGTTCTTCAACTTGTGGGAATCTTATGTTTGGTGGAATTTTTAAGTTCATGAATCGTCTAGAAATATTGAATTAAAAAAAAAAAAAATTATAGACTTGATGAAGCAAAACAGGTGAATTTATGGTAATTCTAACCTAAAGTGTTTATTCAAAATTAAGAAAAAGTTAAATATGGTTTGGAGGTCTCGTTTAGATTTTTTTTTTTTTTTTTGTGTACTTACTTAAGTTCTAATTTTTTTATTTAGAAGTAATTGTACACTTTAGTTGTTTTATTTAGTATAGGGCTGTAATAAGTAAATTTTTTTTATGTCAATAATTATTTCCAAACACCAACATTTATATTGAAAATTCGTATTTTAATTAATTGCCACTAGCAAGATATTAAGGAATAAGGAGATTAAGGGACTATGACAATGACTTTCTACCATGAAGAAATTGAAGCAAAACTAAATTAATCGTAGGCATAATTTAACTATATTTTTGATAACAAAGAGGAGTCTTTTTAGGATCGGTCTGTTAGTCGGAAACAATAAATTTAATAATAAAATGAAATTCGCGTAGGTACATTGTGGGAAGTTTTTTAATGTACTTATTTGAATATCTCGAGAAGTAAGCAAATATTAATTTCAAAAATTTGTAGTATTGTCAAAAACAGTTTAGAAAAAAATAAAAAAAATATTTTTTTTTTTCAAAAATAGTTTTTAAATATGTATTTTTAAAATTTAAACTTAATTTTTTAAAGGTACAATTTTTATATTTTTAAAAAAAATCCCAAGGAATGAACATGAAGTTTTAAAAAAAGCTAATTTCGGAGATATTTTTGTTTTTCGTGTCATTTTTAAAATACAAGAATATAGAAAATCCACTTTTTTTAAAATTTTTTTTAAAATGTTTAAGAAATTTAAAAAGATAAAAAAAATTTTTTAACACGTTTTTTTAATAGTTATATGTATAGTTTTTAAATTTTAAACTTAATTTTTGTAAATTAAGGTATATTTTTTTATATTTTTAAAAAAATGTCCAAGAAATTGCGTGAAGATTAAAAAAAAAGTTATGTAAATCGGTGAGGTTTTTCTTGGAGATATGACTTTTTGAAATTTACATTTTGCGATATTTAAGACAAAAGAAAATTGAATTAAATTCGATTAAAGCTTTTCTTTTGAATTATTCACTATCGATTTTCAAACATCTAAATACATAAAGTAAATTGCTTTCTTTAATAAATCACCTTAATTCACATTTCTTACATTTGTTGACATTGCTTAACACGGCAATTAAAAAAAAAACCTAATTTACTATCGTTCATGACAACTTAATATCATAAATAGCGTGTAGGTAGATGGGTGTATGGCAAACAAGAAACTCACGTCAAAAATTTTACATAAAATTGGAAACACAATCTATGTATCTAATACAGTAGGGTGGTTCAAAATGACATTTTTTTTTTTTATAGAGGGTCTCGATTCCCCTAATTTGTTTTTAAATCCAAAAAAGTACGTATTTTTTGGATTTTTCAAAATTTTGATGGAGGACCTGAAGTTTTCCATGTGAATTGAAATTTTTTTTGAGTATTTTTTCTGGATTAGGGAGAATCTCGTAATAAACTTATAGGACTTGCAGAGGACATTCCTACGAAGAATTTGATGTATTATACATATCATGCGCCCCTAACGCCCCTAATTTACAGATTTAAGGAGGCACCGTGGGCTAATCCTCTACAAGTACAAGGATAATCCTCTACAAGTACTGTATGTACTGTAAATCACTCCCCAGTGACCATAACAACAATAGGGTGTTCAGTGGTATCAAAACGGCACAACTGTGCTAATTGGAGACCAACATAAGATCTCGCCACTCTTACCAACCAATCAACTGTAAGTTTAATGCGAAAATTTCCATAAACCCTGAAAAATTATTAAAAAAATCCCAAAAAGTAATTTTTATTTTTCCCCAAATTTACATGGGAAACTTTAGGTCCTCCATAGACACCATTTACATTGATAATTTTGAAAAACCAAAAAATGCGTACTGGCATGAAAATTTTTTTGCAATATATTTTTGAACCACACTAATATACAAATACACATAAGCATGTATATGTAACTATATATAAGTACATAAATTATTGCAAATTATATTCACTAGGCCTAATTAGACAAATAATTTCAATTAAAAGCCCATTAGAGATTATATAGAAACAAAAATATTTTTGTTTACCAGTTTTATATAAATTATGGTATTTCTTGATGTTGTAATGTGTTCAACATACCTTGGGTACAATACATATTTACTATATATATACACGAAAATAATCAAATAATTGCTGTAAATATACTTGTCTCAACATTGATTGACAAATAAGTGAGGTTAACCACTTTGGTTAAATTACTTAGGCAATATATATATAAACTTCAACTATACCTACAACAATAATAAAACAAAAAAAAAACAAAAATTATTCCAATTTCGTTTCTTGACTCATAATGGTCTGTTTCTTTTTCTTTTAATAATTTTTTTTTTTTTCTGGTTGTTGAAATTATAAAGCAATTGTTTATGCGGTCTTTATGTATTTTAGTTTTTAATAACAAAAGCTCCAATAAAAATTTCATCTATCACAGAAAAGACCGAAAGAGAGAGAAAACCCATAAAAAAAAAAAAAATACAAAAAAAAAAAATCTTCTATTTTTGGGATGAATTAAAGTTTACAATCTTTTTTAAGAGACTCAATAAAATTATGTCGTAAAATATCTCCTAAATGAGATTAGCGTTTGATGATACGGTCTTTTTTTGCACTGTGAGTTAACAATGCATGCAAAATTTGGAGTTATAGGTAGTTATAGTTATATATATTTATAGTCTCTCTATCTCTATATAATATGTATAGGAATAGGAATCATGCAAAGCGGCTATTCCAAAGCACTTATATACAACATGCAAACAAAATTCGTTTTAAGATTAGCAAATGCAAAGAAATCGAAATTTTAGAAAGACAATTTTGTGGTTTTACCATTTATTCTACATTCACATCTATGGCAGGCAATATTGGATTTATTTGAGATAGGCGACGATTAGATTTAATAGTGGTGGATTTTCTTTAGTTTTTACTAGCTGGAGAGGATTATCTACGCTAATTATTTATTATTTACTACTTCGACGTTTTTTTTTTTTTTTAGTATCATTTCCAGTGATTTTCCTATATATTTAAGGTACGAATACACGGTATAGCGTATAATTTTTACTATAGGTATAGTAAAATAGCAGAATTCATGTATGAACACATGAGTGCTTGTTATAGTCAATTATACGCAAAATTTATAGCCACTGTATTAGTTTATGGAAAATTAGAACTTATGAAAATGGCTAACATTTCGAAAGAAAAATTAAGTTTCAGTTTGGACAATCCATAATAAATACTAAACGTCGAAATAACCCCAAACATCTATATATCGTTGGATTCATAAATTCCACATCTTTGTAGGTAGACTCGAGACTAAACGACAATTCGTCGATTTTTAAAAAATCTTTTACTGAGGTGATGTTTTTATCGAAATGTTCCACCCTAATGATCGTCAGTTGGTCAAATTGTTTTATTTTTTCATAGTTATGCGAATCAGCTGACTGGAGCGAAAAAAACAGCTCCTCGAACAATGGTCCCGTAGTTTAAGAGATTTTTTTAAGGAATTTTCATCAAAAATCTATATGGAATAGGTATGTAAGGGAAAATTGGGAAAATCTTGTCACCATGCATTTTATAAATATCATCTTGAAATTATCTGTTTTTTAAGTAGTTATGGATGTTATGGATGATGTAGTAAATAGTTATGGACTATTGGTGCAAAATATGGCAGACTGAAGCAAGGCGATGTGACGTTACGAGCTTTAGGGAGTTTTGGGAGCTCATTGGCAGTCTTTTTTTGTTTTTTTTTTTTAAAGATCAGTATTCTGTAAAAAAACAAAAATAACCAACAAAAAAAAAGGTTGCCAAAGCTACCGCCGAAATCTCGTGACGTCACACCGCCATGCTTCAGTCTTTGCACCTATCATCACCTAACTACTGAGGAAAAAATTATTGAAAAAACCTCTTTTCCCATAAAATTGATAGAAATTTTTTTGTTAATTTAATTTTTAACTATAGCTGATTCATCATGTCTACACTTATGCCAATGCGCAATACGATTTTAATGATATTTGGCCAGCACCGAATTAAATCTTTTCAGTATTCCATTAGCTTGATAAAAATACATTTAAAACCAGTAAAGAAGGAAAAATTGGCTACGCCGATTATAATATACCCGTATGTGTACTTGTTTATTATTTACAACTTTGTCCGTGTCTATTTTGTCTCTACAATAAATATAATTGGGTAAATTGAATACAAACCCTAGAAATGTAATAAAATTGATTGCAGCGCCATAACGGTATTTTGTGGAACTTTTTAGTCTATGAATGAAATCTACAGTTTTTTATTCTCTATCATTTTCGCTATATTCATTTTTTCCCTAATCTAAATACTTTTCAAGTAAATGATTAAAAACCCTAGAAATTCAATATAATTAATTGCAGCGCCGTAACGGTAGGTTGTACAACTTTTTGGTCTATGATAGAAATCTTCATTTTTGTATTCTCTATAATTGTTGTCATATTCATTTTTTCTACATTTCGACTATCTTTCGAGTAAATGAATGATTTATATCAAAATTAAGTGTACACTGTACCACAACCTCCCCTATTTTTTGTCCGATTTGCTCCAAAAAGATTTACTCCAAAAGAAGAATAGAGATCTTACTCTAGGACTACAACATTTCAGCTTTCTAGCTTCAGCCGTTTGGCTGGAATCTTGATCACGGACATACTGACGGACGGACGGACATGCATATTTCGACTTAGAATTTCACAAGACAATGGTGTTGAAATTTTTTTTCTACGATGAGTATTAAGGGGCTTTACAAACTCCGTACCAAAGTTATAATACCCTTGATTAACATCATACGGGTATAAAAATACACAATAAACAACTAAAGGTCTAAGGAAGAGGGGACATCCTTGACCAGTTCTTATTTTGAATGCAATGAAAATGTATCCGTCATTAATGTCAGGTAGACAATGAAAATAAAACTGCGTTCGTGTGTTACGAACTGTTAATATTTCTACATTCATCTTATTGAAGACGTCATTTAATTTAATATAATCTGTCTATACATACATTGCAGGATTGCAGCATAAATCATTAAAAGAAAAATCACTAACTTCACTAATACAAAAACAGAATAAACCAAAAAAAAACAAAAAAAATCCATTAACCTAATTTTCATTAAAATTCCTTTCGCATGTTTTATAACTTTTAATTTAACCTAATTGATATCCATGGCAAACCGATCGGACACAATCAGCACCCAAAGAAAAACCTGCTTCCCAATAGTTTCGCCAATAATAAAATGCATGGAATTTCGGTAATTTTGGTGCGCAAAGCAATTATGGTCATATTTTTGTGTACTACGGTAGCCACCTAATACCTCCTCGAATACGTAAAATGAAAATTATAAGTTAGCAAGACATCCATCGAGGCTACCTGTTACTTGAAGTGATGCGTTACATACCTTCTTCATATATATATATAAAGATCTATATATATATTTTCTTTAAGATCCGCACGTTCATCGTGTTATTAAGAAATAGTTAGGTTCTGTTCTTCAAATTGTATCTTTTTGGTTTCTTTCTTTTTGTTGTTGTTGTTGGTTTTTGTGTGTACATATATGTGTGGATTACTTCAAAAGGAATGAGTGCAGATTTTTAATGTGCGTAGTGTGTGTAGTTCGCGAATCGTAAGACATTTTTTCAAGAGTAATTTTTCCTTTGGATGATTGACTTAATTTTAATGAGAAAATAATAGATTAGTCTTCCATGGAATTTACATTACTGAATTCAGACAGATTATTTAAGGTGCATTAATTAACTTTTAAAGATTTTCTGATCACGTGGGTAACATGTACTGAAATGAGATTTAGTATTTATAAAGGTCTTTAAAGAAATTAAAAAAAATGCATCTAAATTTGTTCGTTAATGAATTAAAAAACATTTTTAAAAAGTTAACCCTGAAAGGGGCGCGCCTATTGGACTTCAAAGAAGGGTAAAAGGATTTTTAACAAAAAAAAAATGAAAAATTTACCAAAGTTTTATATTTACAATTGAATTTTGAGACGGGTGAGTAGCTTTTGTAAAAATTTTGGATAACCCTTTTAAAATGTATAGGCCTTAAAGGGTTAATAAAAAAAGAAACAAGTAGTCTAGTTTTTTTTTGTAAGAAGCTTTCAAAATATTTTGGTCTGAGAATGTATTAGAGGCTATTGAACTACTTTTAATTTGGTATATATATTAAGCTTGTAGAAAATCAGGGTCGTCCAAAATGTTTGTTAAAAATTTTTTTTTTTTTTTTATAGAGAAAATTGAAAATGCCATACAATATAAACAATATAACAGCATATGATAATATTAGGGATGTCCAAAATTTTTAATTATGAACTTTCATTTTAACAATACGCTATTAAGATTGTTAATCAAAATTAAATTCCTTTGAAATAAATTAAATGTAACATTTTTGACTATACAGTAGACTCCCGTATAAAGTGAGTTCCTTGAACGCGCTTAAAAATATTGGGACGACTTTTTCATATAACACGTATGACTCGTACAACACGTAATATAACAAAATGCGTCAATTTACCCTTTTACTTTAGTGGAACATAGCTCTCCATCACATAACACGATTTCATACAACACGTAACGTATTAACCGCGTTATACGGGAGTTTACTGTATCTACTCGAAATATTTCCTTGGATTTATTCATTAAGGCTAATTTAATGGCAAATTTATTGATTCGTAGAACAAATTTTTTTTAATTATTTATTCATACTATAGAAACCGATCAATTGCCACTTTTAAAACTAAAAATGTCCGATTTGGGCCTTTTGTTGGGAATCTTTTCACAAAAAAAGTCAGATTTTTCGCGGTCAAAATAGTGGAACAATTTTGTTTAGTGTTTATTTTAGTTAGAAAAACGTTACGGCAACTTCCAGACAATGTCAGTACGCCTGAACTTAATTTTAAAAATACGTTGATGTAAGTTTTTAATATAATTTTTAAATAACTAAGCATGAATTCTTGTTATGTCAGTTATGTTAATTGTTTATAGTTTTCTTAATTGTTTTAAAAGATTACCGACTTAATGTTTTTGTATTAATTTAATTTAATTTATTGTCACAATAAACTGACCAAAAATCAATTTCGCAAATTTAAGAATGCTGGTAATCCTAATATTTGCTAAACGAAACCTACCCCACCTACTCACACATAATAATTAGTCTAATCTAGAAAATTTGTTATACACACTTAAATGTGTTCTTATTTAATTTTTAGGTAAGACGGTGTCCTAATACTAACTATCTTCAAATTTATCGTTTGGATATTGCCAACACTGTCTAAAGCAAATTGCCGCCAATTAATTCAAAAATCATGACATTTCGATGTGTACCTTCATACGATGCAAGCGCTCAATGGGTAAGTCAGTGTGCGGTAGCATAACCAAATGAAACATTAGGCTACTGTGGTGTGTTTACCAGATAAATGTTTATTATTTAGAATCAATTGCAAGGCCATCTGTTGGTTGGTATTTGAGTGGTAGTTGAGAGATGGAAATGTACAACTAAAAAAAAAAGATTGAAAAACGGAAATGAAAATGCAATTTGTTATATTAGGAACCAATGTGCATGAGCAAATGAAAGCTTTCAATGCAGCTTTTTATTTTGTCGTTTTGTGTGTTGTTTTTATTACATATTTTAATCCAGCATGAATATTTTTTATTTGATTTAACATTAGTTAACTACAGCTACCTACAGCCCAAATTTACTTCTAATTTATTTATAATGTCGATATGCACGTACAGGGTGCAGAAAAACTAGCCTTGCAATGCAACTTTTTTTCTTAATAACTTTTGAATTATATGCGATAAATGGATAATTGAAAAGACAAAAGACAGAATTTTTCATGGAGTTTTTTTTTTAATTCATGTGTGTGGAAAATATTATCAGCCAAGGTGGGCTATTTTCATTGCATTTTCCATAACTATTGTTAGAGTTTCTTGTGTAATTTGCGTAATTTTTCATGCCGAATATTGACTTTGATTATGTGGTTTATTGACATAAACTTTTTAAATACCCCCAAGAAAATGATCAAGAGCAGTTAAATCTGTCGATCTTTGAGTTCATACAATGGAGCGACTATTCGTCAAAAATAAAAAAACAATTTTAGTTCGTTGTGCCGTCGTATAACATTCCATGGTTACTACAAAACTCCCAAATTATATCTAGAAGGAAAAATTGGCTACGCCAATTATAATATACCCGTATGGGCACTTGTTTATTATTTACAACTTTGTCCGTGTCTATTTTGTCTGTACAATAAATATAATTGGGTAAATTGATTAAAAACCCTGTCAGTGACATGAAATTGATTGCAGCGCCATAACGGTATTTTGTGGAACTTTGTAGTCTATGAATGAAATCTTCAGTTTTTAATTATCTATCATTTTCGCCATATTCATTTTTTCCCTAATCTAAATACTTCTCGAGTAAATGATTAAAAACCCTAGAAATTCAATAAAATTGATTGCAGCGCCATAACGGTAGATTGTACAACTTTTTGATTAATGTATGAAATCTTCATTTTTTAATTCTCTATAAATATTCATTTTTTCTACATTTAGACTACCTTTCGAGTAAATGAATGGTTTGTGCACACTGTACCACAGCCTCCACTATTTTTTGTCCGATTTACTCCAAAAATAATAGAGATCTCACTCTAAGCCTTGCGACACTTATAGTTTGCACCTTAAGACATATCGTAACGAGAAAATTTAAAACAATATACAGTAAGAATTAGAACGTATATGCTAACATGTGTCTTTGGGACACAACCTGGGCTAGAGTGTAATTAATTTATGTTTGTTTATTGTCACAAAAAATATATTAAAAAATAGGAGAATTAGGTTTTTGTATATTTTGTATTTTAGATTTGCGAGATACGCAGCCATATATAAGAAAATGGTTTGAACAGAAAAATCACGATATAAAGTCGCGATGTGTCCCAAAGACACATCCTCGACTGATTAGAGTTAATAATTAATTATTTTATGTATTATTTATATTTTTTTTATCCAGGATTTTTCGTCTTAATTTTTTTTTATTTATTCCCGCAACGTTTCGATGCGTATGGCATCCTCTACAGGTTGTTAATTATCATTTTCACTCAACTAACAATCTAATATAATTATACATGACTAATTGTTTGGGCCTCAACACATTTATTTACATATTTATGTATGGCTCATATATCTATCCTTTATTTCTGTTTTAATTAGAGTTATTAAACTTCGCTAGAATGACGGAAATTTCAATTAATTATAATTCAATGTTCTCTTTGACAAAACGTTTTATTAATAAGACAGGCAATTGCAATAACATTTTCCCATTACCTGCCTTCCATATGATTATAAAATTTTTAAAAAAAAGAAAAAAGACAAAAAAGGTAGGTTTATCGAAACATTTTCACTTTATTAAATGTCCAATAAATTGTTGTCCAACCGGCCACAAAATGATTATAGTCGATGGAGAACACCTGCACAACAAAAAAAAAACTGCTTACTATCGATCATATAGATCTCTGATCCTGTTCGATAAAGCAGGGCACAATTGACCGCACCGGATTGTGCCACACAGTACTGTCTAAAAAATTGTAACATTTAAATAACAAAACGCCTCCGACATTCTCCAAACGATCACATCAACATCTATCTGGTAATGTTGTGGCTGCTATCGTCAGCCTTATAAGTTGACTTAGGTATCAACGTAGCTAATCAAGAAGTACCGGTTAAAAATGTTGGGTCATATTTAATACTTTCATGTTTATATAAATTTTTTAATTTTTTTTTTTTTCTATTTATTTAATTTTTAATTTTTTTTTTTTTAAATTTACAGTCAGTATATATTTGCGAATTTGAAGTTTGACAAGATGAAAAGAGAAAAAAATTATTATCCCACAAAAAAAAAAAAAAAAAAACAACAATTATGACAAAGCCTGTTTCTTCAAACATGTTTGAAGCCTAAATGGAAAAAAAAGTAATTTATTTAAAATCACTGTGTGTATTGTGTGTGGATTTCGTCAGCAACCAGTACACTTCACTTACCCGCACCATATTTTATTTATATGAATACGTAACTGAGGTATGATCATACGATCGATCAATCGATCGTACACATACAATGTCCAAGAAGTAGCTTATAAACACTGAGAAGAAGAAAAAAGAAAAGAAACAAACTTTTGCCAATATTGTTATATGTAAGATCGAACACAGTTTATAGTTTAACTAATGGATATCAATCACCCAATGACATTTGCTCTTTCTGCCTAGTTACTACAGTCACTTAGATGTAAGATGAAATGTTACTTAAGGTAGATCGAATATAAATCGAGGGTAATAAACATATGGAATTTGTCAATGAGTTTCATATTACCAGAAAATGAATAAATAGTGAGCTCTGCTTTCTTTTGAGTAAATTTTTTTGTATTTTTTTTTTTTTTGTATTTTTCTTTTTTTCAAAATATACTACCAAAAAAGGAAATGAGGTTTTGTTTTTGTTTCTTGTTGTATATATGCGAGTAAGTGGTCTTCAAATTGATCTTGATCTCAAAAATAACATTTATGATCAAAAATAACGTTCATTTGTGATTTTTGTTCAAAATTGTGTCAAGTATAATTGGTCAAGAGGAAATTTTTCGTTTTTTTTTTTTATCATAAGAAATTGATGAGGTATGAGAATTGATCCAATAAATTTTCAATTAATTCGTTCTGATAAAAATTGACTCATAAATACAATGACACGACATGACAAAACGGAACCGATCTATGTACGGGAGACCAGTTGAACGTTTGCCCTATGCTCTGTTGTTTCGCAAAAAAAACGATTACAGACACTTGAAAGCAGTTAGGCAAATATATGCCTGCGGAGTCTGGTGAAACTTCTCTAGCGACCATCATTTACATTCCCCTTCTTGGGCATGTTAAAATCCATCGTCCTGCTTATATGGATTTTTCCTAAAAAGGCGTGATTTTTTTCTTCCCAAATTTGCTGTGACACATTAAAATCGGAGCAGTGGTTCCGAAGTTATGATTTTTTTTTTTTATCTACAGGACATTTTCGAATACTACGACTCCTTTCTACATAATCAATTATAAAAGAAAATGGCTATAAATATAAGAAAAAAGGCAAAAATTTTCTTCAGATTCAAAATTTGAAAAAAAGGTATTTTTTAAATATTGTGCCAACGCACACTAAGCCGCGTAAAGAAGAAGGGGTTAAACTAACACTGGCGAAGCGTGACAAATTTTGTGCACGTGTCAATTTACCTCTGAATAGTTTGTGAACGAAGCGAGCAATATTTTTTTCTAAATTATTAATGTTAATAAAAGCTGAAACGCTAAAGCAGCCACAAATATCAGCTGTACAGTGGCGGTTTGTAAGAATTATTAATTCCATTATTGTGGGACTATTTTCCATCGAAATTTCTTCATTTTTTTTTCACAAAAGCCACAACTGGGCTGTAAATTTTACTAAAGACCTACTAAGAGTTTTGTTTCAGTAGATATACTTGGGGTTTTTGTTTTAATTACAATTTGAGTAGCGCGCTAGCGACTAAAGTACTTGCAGTCATTAATTCGAGAATTTCTCTGAATTAAAAAAAAAAACCCGCAGCGTCTCAATTTGTAGTTATCCAATTAAATATTTTTCTTTTTAAAAAAGAAACAGAAAATCAAAATACATCCTACGTATAATAATTTTTATGGCAAAAACGAGCACAGTTAATTTAATCGACGTATCTCAATGAAAGTCAATAATAAGAGAGTGTAGTTAGTGTATTCTTCTTATCAAACCATTATGTAAATTATTTGTGCAACAAGAACAACAGCATTTTTCTACCTTTAGCTATATAGTCAATGAAAATGTATAGACGAGGCCGGCCTGTTGTATTACACCGAATGGTATTCCATGTATGTATCAGAGAGGAAGTCAATATATGCACCGCGACAAATGGTAAAATAATAACAACAACAACAACAACAACAAAAAGAAGAAGAATTCTCTATAAATCCAAGAATGGGACACTAGGACAGGCTGATGACAGTGGCTTCTATATGCTGCTGCTGGGTAACTGCTGCCGCTATATGTACAAAAAAAGTATCTACAAAAAAAAAAGCTCACAAGAACAAGTGTCAGCCAAGAATTGAAATTGGAAATTAAACGAATATAATGTCTGATGATGTATCATATACAATATAATAGGTATATGCGGGTAAGATAGGACAATCGGACAATGACCTTTTGCTTGACTTTGTCTCCGAAGCATTTAACTGGCTAAATGATCATCGGGTACCTACATGTGTCTCAAGAAAATCTCATGAAATGGACTATATGATCAAAAATAATTTAATTTGTTGTCACATAAAATTCACATACATACTAATATATGATTGTGTGAGTGTATGCATGCGGAAAGAGACAAGAATTCAGATAAGAATTGGTATTTAATTTCAATGAGGACAAAAGCATTTCCAGTGCATGATCTCTATATAGTGTTGCAGTGCAGCATATCGTTGCAATTTCAAAGTAGGTTTTTTTGTTTATCTTTTTTTTTTCTTTTTTGGTATTTGGTTCTGCGTGTAGTTAGGAGTATTCAAGTTATTTATTAGTTTGTTTGGCTGCAGTGTAATGTAAAACTATTAACATACATTTGAACATTTTTAACTGTTTTTACACCAGTGGTCATTTAATGCAGTCAATTTCAATGAAATTATTTTTTTTACGTTTTTCTACTAGTTAGCTATAAATAAATTCTGGTATATTGCACTAACGATCTCTATTTTTTGAATAAATTTTTTTTTTACCAGAGTTATAAATTGAACTCGAAAAACAAGATGGCAATTAAAAAAAAAAATTATAAATAATCGATTTTTCGACCCATATCTATATATCGGTATGCATCCAAAAAGTTTTTCCGCTTCTAGCGAAATGTTATTGACAATTTTTTTTTTTTTTTAATATTGATGTCCAATACGATAAAATCGTAATTTATTTATTATTACCTAATTACAACAATAATATATAACTGCTGTATGAGAATATATTGGTATAAAGTTAGCCAGCGAAATTCACACAAAACAACATTTCGCAATTTAATGAACTGCCACAATTTCAATTAAACATCTATAATATCCTGTTGTATATTTAATAAATATAATTTCATTGTACATTCTTTAGAGCATACTTAGTTATATATATATATATATATATATATATATATATATATATGTATGTACATTGTACATACTTACATACATAGTTACATTAGACTTTAATTCGAAAAGATATATTATTGGCAGGTCTCTCTACCTACTCTACCTATTGAACATCTGGGCTATTGGATAGGTGTGAAACTAGACGAATTTTTGTGTTGTTTTTTTTTTCTTTCTTTATTGTGTATTAGGCTTTAGTATTGTATACGACCATACATTGATGTCAGCTAATATAAATCTGTCTCTTAATAATAATTTACTAGAGTGTATAAATTACATCAAAAACTATATACACGTTTTACACCAGTATAATGTGTAGGTGTTATAAGAGGTCTTGAAATTACATGTGACATAGGAAGTAAATAATAATTTAAGTGCATGTAGATCTAACATATAACATGGGTACACCATATAGTTTACATGTATACTATTGAAGAGACATGGGATGGTTTTACGGAATTGTATAAAATTTGACATTTCTGTAATTAGTTTTATGTTTATGTATAGACATAATTAATTTTATGTTTTTTAAGTTATGATGAAGGAAAAAAAAATCGCCACAAATTGTAGTAAGTAAAGAAACTGTCTGAATATTTATAATAAATATATAATTTTTAATACTTGAAATTGAAATTAGGTAAAAGTGCTTGATGTATGCTCTATGCACCACTTAAATATTTGCAACATAGGCATGCAGACCGGATGTCATAGGTGTTTAGAAAAAACCTTGCTAATTACAGCGCAAAAATTGCCTATAATTAATCATTTTGTTAATCTATCATTAATTAATAATTTAGTTGGCAACACTACTCTACATATAAATTTATATCAAACCTGCTACTGCGCATTCGCTCTTTTATCAATCTCTATCTAATATATGGCTAAACAGGTTTTAAAGCGTAATGCTTTTGCGATCCACCATCATTGCAGCTTTCTTTCTTCACATACTTAATATGGAAATTTTTTCGTTCTTACTCTATGACAGAACCATATGTCATAACCACTATATAGATATATCATTATTGGAGCGAATTTTGTCGCAAATTATTACGCATACAAAAAGTATTTTCGTTCTACTTCAAAGTAGAACTTTTGCAGAAAATACCGAAAGAGATTAAAAACTGATGAGATTTCTGGTTTTTTTCTCATCAGAACACCCTAAAAAACAAGTAACTGTGCACGCCAATGTTTTCGAATAAAACAAAAAAAAAAACACTATAAAACGATGACTATTAATTATAATACAATCTTATCAAATAAGTAGTTATCAAATTATTTATCATTTATGGTACCAAGAGGCTATTTAGATTTTACCGAAGCTTTAAATTAACAAATAAATGAATAATAAATGAAACAGTTACAGCTTGTGTAGCTACAATAAAAAAGAAAAAAAAAGAAGAAAAGAGTATTAACGACACATCAACATCAAAGAGACCAATTATAACAAATGTTAGGAAAAAAGTGATTAATGAATTTGTATGAAAGAAAATATTAATTTATTTGATTTGATTTCTCAATATAATTTTTACTCGTATTTTTGTTAAAGGCATTTCAAAATTCACCTACAATTACAATACCAACAATAGAAATGTTGAAATATTTTTTTTTTTTTTTATTTTTTCTAAATGCTAACATTACGAACAAGTAGAGGTACTGTGAATTTACTGTGGTATTTTTGGATTTGTCTTTTTATTAATAGTACCTAGGTATTGGATAAAATTAATAAAATGAAAAATTATTGTGCAATAGTAACATTGTGACTCAGTTTGTATTTAATAGAAATCGAAATTGATGAAAGAATTCGAAAAATTTTTAAAGAAAACTTATTGGGTCATCGGTCAGTTACCAATAGTGAAACAAATAATTTAAATACCAACTCTAAATATTAATTAAAAATATTTTCACCAAAAATACCTTTGAAATAATATGACAATCGTACGAAATGTGATCTCTATTGATGAAGTTTTGCCAATTTTATCATTTTACATATAAGTGGAACATTGGGGTGCACAGAGGATGATTTTTAAATAAATAGAGATAATTTACTATTTAATTCTTAAAAGTTGGCAATGCCGCTGTACAATAAATTTTTTTCGACAGGTTCTATATTAAATAAGAACCACTATATCGTAAATAAAAATATCACCAATTGGGTAAACATTTTGTTATGAAATATCACACATATAAATATGTATTGTGGTTCTGTTTGAAAGTAGAACGTTTGAATCATAAAGGTGTAATGATGACCTGGCTCTCGGCCTTCACTTACATGTACTTATATTTTAAGGATTGTGGTTGTGATCCGTCCCTAGTTATGGTTATACTTATGACTTCTTTACTCTGTTTTTTTCCCGTATTTAATGTTAATGTTCCGTGATTAAATAATTATTCATTTTTTAAGTGCGCACTTCACTTAATTAACCGTGCACCCGAATTCTCACTTCTTTCTCTTCTTTTATTTGCGTGACCATCTCCTTCAATGGTCGAACCAGGAACTCGCCGCCTCCCTCCTTGTTGACCAAGCTTATCATTTATTTTTACTCCGCGCAACTCTTTAATCTTTCGCGCAGAAGTCGGGATATTTAAAAGAAAGGTGGGATTTTATACCGAGGACTTATTTACTCTAGGTTTTAACATTTTAGTACAAAAGCGCGGAAGATTTAAAAAAACAAATTGTAAATTAAATCAAAATTACTGAATATAATAATAAAAATTTAATGAAGGCTAAATAATAAATGTGACGGCCGCGGAGGTCGTTACAAAGGGAGTAAAAACTGATCGTTCTGCTTTATAACAGAACCGATTTCCAATGACATTTTTCCTTATTTCCATACGTGCTTTAAATCATATTAGAAAAACCAACACCCTTCAAGAAGGCCGAGCACGCTAATGATTTGTTTCAACCGTACAATTCATTTTAAACGGACGAGACAGTCAATTTTGGTGGAAAATTTTCTCTCAAGAACCATTATTAGGATTAAAATCTAAATGGGTTAATTTATTCATGCCGACGGTGTTTTTCTTTTTTCTTTCATTCTTGAGCTCCGTTATTTGTGAATATTTAAATTGTTTACCGTGGGAGCTGTTTGAAATGTCTGGCTGTTGAAAGTAAAATTCGCGATTTCATTAACCTTTTCAGGGAATTTTTAATTTTTTTTGTTTTTTAATTCTAAAATATATTGTAATGGTTAATAATAGTCATTTTAAAGTAAACGTACACAAATGTGTCAATATCCCTGACGAGATAGGTGAATGTGAAGGTGAGAATGTATAGAGGAAATTATAATGTGTAAAATGTATCAATAACTATTAATGTTGTTAGAACTACAAATTTAATTTCAATCTCAACAACTATATCTGTAGGTAGTTTCAAGAAAGAACGAAAGAAAAAAAACTTTTAACAAAATGCTTTTTTTTTATTTAACGATTTTTGTTTTACGTTTACAATTGCACCTTACTATACATATGTACATATAATTATTATTGTAAATTTTCAAAAAATTTATATACAAATAAAAAATCACAATGAAAACCGGTTAGTCTCTTGAGGTGTTTTCTTCTTCCTCTTGAATCACCAAAATAATAAAAAAAAAAAACAAAAATTTATCATAAATAAGTATCGACTTTAATTAACGCAACCATGTGTTCTTATGTTTGCATACATTTAAATAAAGATTTAAATTCATTCAAAACACATATACATAGAAACGAACTTTTGTCTCTATATGAATACTCGAGCGCTTATTAATAATTATTAAATAGATAACCTTTGAAGATGGTTCGTCACTTTTAAGTCTTTTGTTTATTTTCAATACTAAATTCAATAATGTAATCAGCAAAACTTAGAAATTGGTTTTATATGTTTAAGACTGACTGCTCATTTTGTATATTAAAAAAAAAATTAGTTTTTAACACAATATTTTTCTATTCTTTTTAAATTTATTTTATTTGATTGTTCATTATTCATTTTTATTTATATACGATTTTTGTTTTTTTTTTTTTGATATCTTTTTGAATAGAATAAATATTTACTTTTTTTGTTGTTAAGTTGTATACATATTTATATATACATTTTACCTACATATATGTACTGGTCTAAAGTGTTTGTTGTAACGTTCCTTTTATGTTTGAAAAGAGTACTCCACAAATCAAGAAATATTTTTTAACAATTTGAACCTATATATTGTTTGAAGTATAGGTGCATTGAATTTATTCATTGGAATACTTGGCATAGAAGAAAAAAAATGTTCCTAGCAGTACACTTATAGAACATAGTATGCCAGTGGCCTAGATTTATTACTTTGAATTAACCATTTTTTTTTAATATGGATTTTTTAATCAATTCGCCGGACAATAAAAAAAAAAAACTAAAAAACCTGTGCATACTATAGATAGATTTTGATTTGGTTCAATAATTAAAAATTTTGCACTTTTCCCTTATTTCGGACAATAACTATTGAACCGTTACATTTAGAAAAAAAAGTATAAAAAAATTGTAGCTTATTAAATTTCCTTTAAAATGCCATTTAAAATGCAAATTTTAATATTTTAATATTTCCCAATGTTTATAAAAAACCAGTAAAGAAGGAAAAATTGGCTACGCTGATTATAATATATCCGTCTGAGTACTTTTTTTATTATTTACAATTTTGTACGTGTCTATTTTGTCTGTACAATAAATATAATTGGGTAAATTGATTAAAAACCCTAGAAATGACATAAAATTGATGGCAGCGCCATAACGGTATTTTGTGGAACTTTTTAGTCTATAAATGAAATCTTCAGTTATTTATTCTCTATCATTTTCGCCATATTCATTTTTTCCCTAATCTAAATACTTTTCAAGTAAATGATTAAATACCCAAGAAATTCAATAAAATAGATTGCAGCGCTATAACGGTAGGTTGTACAACTTTTTGGTTTATAAATGAAATCTTCATTTTTGAATTCTCTATAATTGTTGTCATATTCATTTTTCTATATTTCGACTAACTTTCGAGTAAATGAATGGTTTATATCAAAATTAGGTGAACACTGTACCACAGCCTCCCCTATTTT
>JANSTT010016680.1:0-20503 GCA_026745375.1 Platyura marginata | reverse complement strand
ATGTTTTTCAAGAGCAAAAAAATATATACATATATACTTGATCCATATATATATATATATATATATATATATATATATATATATATGAGTATAAAGTGAATGGGAAAACGTTACTGCTGCTGTGGCAGATAATATAGGGCGAGTTCTGGAAGTATCTGATTTTCTGGTATAAACCATCTCTCTGGCATAAATATATAGTATGACTTGTACATACATATATACATACATATGTACGCACAAGTAGAGATTTTCATATCCCATATATTTATATATACAAATAAAATCAAGGATCGAGGGTTGTTGGTTTGATTTGTTATTAAAGGGCATTTCGTTGTATATAATTATTTTAATTTTTAATTAAACGAAATATTTTAAAAATTTAAAATATCTAAAATATTCATCACAAAACATTGCTCACCCTGGGATTATGTAGAAAATATTCACATCAGAAGTGTATATGTATACCTACATGGGATCCATGCATATACATATATATGGAGTATATCATGAAATTAAATTCCCTGTTTTCCAACACTTTGCCTATATATCTACATATATATCCATACATACATACATACATACTGATATACATACATATACTTAGAAGTATGTGTACGATACATTATATTATAATATATAAACCATGCCATACATCAAGCAAGAGCATCCCCCTTAACCTTACATCCGACGTTCTTTGTGCTAGTAATTATTAATTAACGCAGCTTTTATGCTTTTATTCAGGAAGTCGGAGATCTGTGTATGCTAAAAGGAAAACAGCGGCAACAAAAAGAGGAGAAAAAAAACATTTTTCCTTTAAATGTTTCAAATTATTACGAAAATGAGGGATGAAGATAACGAGAATGAGCACTGTGGCGCGGTTGTGTATACAAGATATATATATATATATATATATATATATATATATAAATGGAGGTCGATAATGAGTGTAACACTTGAACATATTTACGACTAGAAAATAAAAATTAAAAAGAAAATGAAACCAACACATTTTCCGCTTCTATGTAATTAAACCGGATTTCCCTGCCCCTCTAAGCACCTCTAAACCTCCTTGAAAAAAATTCTACCATTGGATATAAGTACAAGTGACAACAACATCTTATCTTGCTAACCATAAGGGTGCAGTTTCCATAATTGAATAACCAAACCCCTATTTTCGTTTCTATTCACATTCTCTGATGATGCTGTGTATTTTAAAGGAAACAACCACCCCATTCTAAGCCCATTAGAGTTTACAGACGCGAAGCCTGTTTTAATTGCAACCCCGAAATCAACCCAAGGTTGGCTTGGCCCAATTAACCACTGTCTTAATGAACACCTTATGAAAACTACCCTCTCGTTAGCAACCCTCACAAAGGTGTACAATTTATGTGTATAAAGACAAAAGGCTGTTGGTATAGATAGAGAGGGGGAGAATATAAGACTTTTAATTTTGGTCGATGTTTTTAATTTTTCAAAGTTTTCGGAATTTATTGCTTCTTGCTGTTTTGGGCTGGTGCGCATTTTTTTCCTTTGTAATATTATATTTGCTTTGTGAGTACGTTTTTGTGGAAAAAATGTCGTCCATGTGCCGTAATTATATTCAAATTGACATACATTTCTAAATATGACAAAATTGTAATAATCCATTTTAATCGGCTCCTCTGTCCGTAGACCAAAATCGATATAACTTTACCCAGAGTCTACGTTTGGGATTTAATTAGTGGGAACATTTTTTTTACCTAGGTAGGTAGGTATGGCTTCAAGTTCAGTTCGGGCGAGTGGTTCGCACCAGACAGCAGTAAAAAATGACATATTGCATCCAACATATCTATAACGTAAAATATAGGTCTAATAGTAATTAGTATTGAAATGCATTTTAATGTTAGGCCCTTTTACTAACTAACACGATTATTTGGAAAAAAAAACGCTAACATTTTATTCTGCTATGCTACCAAGGTTGTTAAAGTAACAAATGATCGATAAAATACCTAATTTTGTTACTGGTAACAAATAAAGTAAATATTACATGATGGAAATTAAGTTACATTTACTATATGTATTTGTTACCAAACGTGGTACCAATTTTTCAATCCAATGGTTGTCGCCAATTCGACATTCTCAAACATTACGAAATAATTCTAAATATGTGTTGTGATCGGGTTATTTCATGTATTTGTCAAACTGAATTAAACGAAATCGTATTAGTTTGCTACATTTGTTACATGTAAAGAACAAATTCGAAAAAAAGTGTTACTTTAAAACCCTGCATGCCACTGCAATTAAAATAAATTACCAAATAGACCCAAACCAAAAATCATGTATGTCGAAAATAGTTCAAATTGACATATTTATTAACTTCGTTGTCCACAGCCTTGTCTGTGGAAAATTCCAAAGTTACTGGTCCGTTTTCGTACCAGTAGCTTGATATGGATTACTACCACTACAGCCGTGACTTAAAATTTTTTAATTAAAATATCAATTCCATATTGATGATGTGAATTCTACACTTATAGCACAAAATATATATCTTTGCTTATATACAACAATACTATGGAGTTTGATCTGGAGTGTGTATAAAATGTTTTCTAAAAAAAAATATGCTCCACAACTACCTATGAATCGAATAATTTGATATGATTGAGATCAAAAGAAAAAACTAGAATAAATGTTTACTTCAAAAAAAAAAAATCCAATAATTAGCCTACCAATAAGATAGTAAAACACATTTTTTTACGTATACTAATGAACAACAATAAATAAATCAATTAAACGCCTTACCAAAGGAATATTTTCACAATCAATACGTTTAACTTTTCTTTATATTTTTAGAATAGACATTTTATTTTTGAGCGATAAATTGGTCGATATACCTTTTGTGAAAGATATTTATAAGTATCTAATGCCATAGGAATTCTTGGGTCGTTGTCCTGGCGACATTATTCGGTAAAATGAGTTTATAAGTTTGTCGAGACAAAATTCATTAGGGATTGAAAATCATATTGAAAGGTATATCATTTATAGTCTGAAAAATATCATGAGTATTTTATGTAATTGGAATAAATTTTCTATATTTATAAAGAATAAATCAATAAATAGAAAAGTAGAAATTCCATTCATAATATTATAAAAATAGTTTACATTAGGGTTAAAAATAGTGATGCTTTATATTACCAACTCACACCAATATATTATTATGTTGTGTACCGTTATCGTATACATACATATATCTATATCATCATTTGTTCCCCGTATCCCTAGTTTCCCACTGTTCCAAAATCTAATTTGCTTTGGTAGCCGAACCTCATTTGTTCACATTACTGTTCACACTATACAAACGTATGTGTCTGGAATCGACACAAATTTTAAGGAAAATTATTTCCAACTTGAAGAAAATCATGTGCTTTTAAGTTATACATATGTATGTGTGGGATGTTATTCAGGTATAGGTATATAAATGTAGGTATAGGGATGGAAATCTATACATATATGTATAGTTTATGTGTAGACTGTACTGTAGAGGAATGTTTAAAGGATTATTGATTTTTCGATAGTTTTGAAATTTACTTTAATTGATTTACTTAACTTATACGTAATGTAGTAACGTACCAGCCGTTATATAGGATTTTCTGTCATTTGATAATATTCGTCCTTGTACATGAAATCTATCTTAAAAATCGTACTTTTCCACAAATCTTTATTTCTGTATAAATTCTTCTACTAAATTTTTTCCGATCATCGATCTGCGCACTCTGATTATAAATTTATTAACAAAAACCACAGTTCTTAATGCATATTCGTTGAAAATTAACAAGGCGTCACTCAAATCACTTAAAATGTCAAACACTTGTGAACATTTGTCCACATTCTTTTATTGAGCAGGCTATATTAACAATTTGTATATCGATATTAAAGAACAACAGCTCTAAAACGGCGACTAATCGAAGGAAAATTAGTGAAAATAGCATAAATGATTGTTGCGTTAAGATAAAGCCGTATAAATAAAAAATCGAACTGTCAAACAATTTTCTAAAAATCAATCAGAAACATGTTGTTGGACGACAATCAGGAGGAATAAGACAGAGAGTAATTAGTCACTCAAATCACTTGTTAGCTATGTTTTTATATCCGCATGATACTCAAAAGGTGCTACGAGTATATAACTTTGGTACAGAAATTGTAACGTTCCTTAATATTGATCGTAGAAAAAAATGTTAACACCATTATTGACCCATTTACACGTTTTGAGTTTTGTCTTTGGTTTTCGTTGAACCAGTTTAACAAAAGCCATTTTACATGACAGTGATACGAGTTACGACGTAGTTAATTTTCTTATACGCACATGACACTATGAATGTATGAGAGAATTTTTTCATTTTCTATCGAGAAAATTATTCGAACCGATAAAATTGTGCTTTTATGGTAATGTGTAACTATTATGGCGACCACTCCATTTTGGATGAAAAGTTCTACTAAAATAACTTCCGCTTTCCTCTTTTATCGTGCAACCTTTACCTGCAAAACCGGTTCAACGAAAACGAAAGACGAAACGTGTAAAACTGGCCAGTCTTTCTTGTAAAATTCTAAGTCAAAATATGTCCGTTCGTGATCACGATTCCGGCTAAACGGCAGAAGCTAGAAAGCTGAAATAGAGTGAGATCTTTATTGTTTTTAAAGCAAATCGGACAAGGTATTGGGGAAGCTGTGGTATAGTGTGCACCCAATTTTTATTATTTACTCGAAGAAATGAGAAATGAAGATTTCATGCATAAACCAAAAAGTTGCATAAACCAGCCGTTATGGCGCTACAATTATTTTGATGTTATTTCTATGGTTTTTAATCATCTGTATTCACTTTACTCAATATTTCTTTGTTGCACGGACAAAATAGGCTCGGACAAGTCATAGATAATAAACAAGTATACTCATACGGGTATATTATAATCGGCGTACTGGTTTTTGTCGTTCAGGCGGTGTTACCAATGTTCACTATATTTGGCGGTAAATTTAAATACTATCAAAAATAGAGATTTTCTAAAGAAAAATAGAGATTTATAATGAAAAACACAGAAATAGTGGCAAAATAGATACGAAAATAGTGGCTTATACCAAAAATACAGAAATAGAGTTATATAGGAAAAATTAGAGGAAATAGTGGAAAACAATATAGGGGTTTACTTGCATCAAATCGAGTTTATACATGAATAAAATCATAATATCAAGTCCAGAAAAAAATAGTTTATCCTCTACTTTTCCGGGACCTAATTATAACGGTACAGTACAATGAATTTCAATAGTCTATCTATCACACTGTATACCCGTGTACCCTGCACTGAGTCTGCATTAAGACCAGCAATATTTTTAGCGCAACTACACTATAAAATTAATTTCAAAATGTTTTATATTATGTACCCACACTACATACCTACATACCTATCCTAAATACGAAGCGATAGGGGCTATTTTAAATGAATACCATACATATATATAGGTACATAATGCAGAAAGATTTATATAGAGAGCTTCATTGATTTTGAAAATGGTGGCAAATTGCAAACACTGACATAAAATCTGGCTAATTACAATATGCACTTCTACTATGCATTGTTGTAAAGGTTACAACAAACTGGTAATTGCAAATATGTGCGAAAAAGGGACACATTTTGCGGCATCCACGATGGTCTAATAAAGGGATGTGTATATTAATCCATCTATTATATAAATATATATATATATATATATACATATATAGGTAACTGGTACTGGTTTATAGAGTAGGTGGTGATTTTGTATGCATTCCCCACACTTTGGTCACAAATAATTTTACGTGGAACATAAAGAGAAAGCTTTATATTGCATTAAATCATTTGCTATCTGGTACTCGTTGCCACTAATAAAATATAGATTAGGAATTTGGGGAATTCTAGCATAGAGTTGGTGTTATTATTTTATATTATGTACATTAAACGATCGGGAAAACATATTTGGGCCAGACGGAAGTTATTTTACAAAACACGCAAAGTATTTTATTTAAATTTATTGGACCTAATTATATTCAATATATTAATTGTACCTAATTATTTCATTGTTACACATTTCAAATATTACGTCATATTTTCGCAATCTTCTTAAATGCAGTCTGAACATTGATATGTATGAAGATTGATAAAAAGAAAACCAGAAACAATGTGGTTATATACAGGTAATCCTCGTATAACGCGGTACTTCAGTATAACCTGGCTACAACCCAGTTTTGAAATTACGGACATCCCTTGTATAACGCGGTCTTGAAATTTTCAAATATTAATTTTTTTCACTTAACCCCACACTAAGAGGAAGAGACTCCTACACTGGAGAAACACACCAGACCTAAGACAAGCTAAAATGAAGGCAAAAAATGTTCTTAAACTAACAAAAGTTGAAATAAGGACACTAACGGGACTTTTATTAAATACCACATGCATAAGCTAGGATTGGTCGAAGACAATGTCTACAGATTATGGATGGAGGATGAAGAAACACCTGAACACGTGCTATATAAGTGCATCGCATAATTCATTATACATATGTATTATGATTGCAAGGTAAATTTAAATAAGTTCTAGGTACCCTTCAATAGATAAAGGGCATAACATTTTAAGTATTACAGGTTATACAGGATTCTTATTTCCCACCCAGATGCTTTCAGAATTTTGTTATTAATTTTCTCTGTTTTAATTTGTCTTTTGCCATTGAAATATAATTATTTTGATGAAATTCAGCAATTTATTCAGTACAGGGTTAAAATATTTTGAATCACTATAGTTAACTATACCTAAATCTAAAATAAAAATATATATCGTGTTGACATGCGCTGTAAATTAATTGAAAACCATTCAAATTCAACTCAATGTTCATTGAAAACCATTCAAATTCAACTGAAATTTGACAGTTAAATCTTTTGAAATGCAGTTTTTTTTTATAATTGAAAAAATAGTGTTTTCATTTGATTTGGAACGTAATCCTACATTTTCTATGGACTCCTTGACTCATTTAATGCGGATTTGTATGTGGAACCTAACCTCCGCGTTATAAGAGAGTTACCTGTACACAAAATGAATACATATGCAAAAATTACATTTTAGTTTAATGACCAATCCAATTTATTATTTGCGATAACCATTTTATTTCAGCTTTACGGTTTTTATGGTAAGCACTTTTATTGTATTGCTCATTTGAATCATTTTTTCCAATTAAAACAATATTGCTAATTAAAATCGACGAACACACAGTGTGCCCATAATTGACGATTCTCCCTCTATTATTATACAATTTGATAATTATAATCGATATACATATGTAAACACCATCGAGTTATAGTTTAATACTGTCTGTCATACATTACATCATATATGTAATGTAGATGTAGGGTATCTACTATGTTCTAATAGTAATATATAAAGAATCTGTGGCTACATAAATTGTTACATCCCACCTATATACCCCACCATTATTACATAAATATTTTTCATTAAAATATTCCCGAAATTAATCAAATCAATTTTAAATTGAAAATAATTGAATGGCAAAGAAACAGAAAATCAATCATTATTTAGACGAGATGAAGCAACTAAGCAAAAAACCCAATCAAGAAATTGAAGTTTCAATAAAAGGGATCATTAATTCTCGGTTTCGGCCACATGACGCTCCTCTATTGCTTTTCTCGACCCCAATTATTTAAAACCTTCGGAATGAATGCTTTAAATTTGTTACTCCAAGACCTTTATAAATGCTTTTACGTATACGTACATAATATACACGGGGAGGTTATAGTGGTGTAGTATTATTCCGGTGCAAAGAAACAGATGAATCGTTCAAGAGTAATTTTGGGGTTGTGTTATTTATAATGAGGCCAATATGGTTTATATATTTTATTTAACGTAAAAATTTATGGAAAAAAATAGATGCCCGGGCTGTTTTTAGTGGCATCGCATCAATTCACCGAAAAACAATTCACCAAAAAACAACTCAACGAAAAACAACTCACCGAAAAGTTATTAAACGACAATTCACCGAAAAAAATTTCGTTTTTATTCGTTTTTATACTTTGTGAACATTTAAGGTTAGAATAGGAGGTGAGGGGTGAGAGTTCCGGCATGCTTTTGTTTTGATATAACCGTGGCCCGGCATTTTCCTCCCCGGATTTTTTTTACTTCATGGACGTAGCAAGCTGAAGTATCTGGGTGGGGGGAATCGATAGATGCACCCCCGATTAGTGTTTATATGGGGAGTTTTTGGTGGTTGCCCCTCCCCTGCCCTCCGGCCGATTTTAAAGTTTGTATGGAAAAATGTCAAAATATTATAAATGAAACAAAGGAATTATTTTGAAATTTTTGAAAGAAATTTGAATTTGAAAGAAAACTTAGTCAAATGTGATAAGAAAATTAAAAAAAAATCGATGGATTGTTGTTCAGTGAATTGTGTTTCGATGAATTGTTTTTCGGTGAATTGTATTTCGGTGAATTGTTTTTAGGTCAATTGTTTTTCGGAAAAATGTCATAGAATCGTTTTTAGTAGTGAAGAAAATTACCTTAATTTAAGTGCTGCAACTCGAAAAAAAAAAATCTTTTTTTCTTTCTATTATTTAATTTAGGAATACTTTTTATTTAAGTTATAGTGGTGATCCAAACTATCTGCCCTTAAATTGCATATAATTCTATAAAGAATTTTCAACTCCGATGATTCAAAATATCAAAATATTCTTACTTTTCCCGGCAATTTCTGTTACAATTACGCAATTAATTCACATTACCGTTTTGGTATCTCTCACAGCAGCATTAAATAGAGAGGGAGTACATATAATATATTGATGGAACTATAGATGGGTCTAAAATGGGAAAAAAAGACGTTTTAATAAAATTAAATTGGATATCAAGAATTCCAATAAAATGGCAAAATACTTTTCGCCTAACGAAAGTAGCGTATAGACATTTATTTAAAAATCAACATTATTACCCCTAAGAGCACAACAAAATATATTATATATACATATATATATATACATATATGTATAAACACAACTGGCTGGAATATTGCAAATCTGATGACTACGACGTATTATATATATGTATATATTTGGAGTATGGGTATATTCCCAATCCAAATTCTATCCACAAGTCTCTATACCAATCTATATGTATTCCTACATATCTACATATGTATAATATGCTGGATACAAGTACATTGTACATATCTACCTAAATGATATTGCCTCCGTTCCTGTACGGCTGTTATCTGTGTACACATGTTGTTGGCGTTGGCGGGCTCCTCTCTTGGCTTGTGTCAACATAATATTCCAACCGGATTCAACGCCTAGAGGTGTTTGCTTGCATTACATATGACTATACACATGTACAGGAATATTTGTTCAAATAAGTGCTCCACTCTCCCTCTATATGCTTTTGTTGGTAGAATATTTTTGGGATATTTGTCATCAAAGTATAGTGGGATTTAAAAGTTAAATAATTTATAACAATATATACACCATACAAAAGATGAGAGGGGTGAACTTTTAATTGGCTATTAGAAATATGAAATTTATTTTTTTTATTTTTTTATTTTCAACAATTAATAAACCTCTTTTTCATACTTCTGTTCAAAAGATATACTAAATAATCGTATATGTACATTAGGGTAGGCCATAGTAGTATGAAATTAAAAAAGTACATAGTTTTTCAAAATCCACATAGTCAGAAAAATTTCTGGAAGTGTACTGTGTATTTTGTGAAAAATGGAATTTTTCCGTTCTCTTACCAAAATCTTGCGCAAATTCAAACATCACAAAAGGAGCCTATTTTTGCTAATATTTAGGAAAATAGGTGTAGCTTCCGTCCCTGATTAGCTAAAAATCTATGTTATCGCGTACAAAAATATATGAATTTGCACAAGATTTTGGTAAGAGATCGGAAAATTCTATTTTTCACAAAATACTGACTATGTGGATTTTGATTTCCCGGATCGATCTACCCTAATGTACATAAGTATGTTAATAATTTGACTATTCTAGAAGAATAGTAGAGTACAAAAATTGTCATTTTGATCGAACTAATAAACAATCGAATATGTATTAAAAATGAAAAAGAAGAGGTTGTGAGAGAAATGATGGAATGATATTTATGTTGCAATCAAATAGAATCCCAAGTAGCAATTTGTAGTTAAAAACCCGTAATGCAACGGTTGTACAATTCTAGTTAAAAATAGCAAGAAGTAAAAAGAGTTCTTATAACTTTGCTATAACTCTGTTTGGACAGTTTTTTTTCAAACTAAAGTTGTTCTTCTTGCTACGTTATGAAAACTAATTTTTATAGTGTTGCAAATACCGTGTAAAAACGTAATTATAACAGGGATTATAATAAAAATACCGATATTATAACCGCATTTAGGAAGAAATTCAACTTTAATTAAACCTTTTTCCAAAGTATTTTTGCTGTATTTTTAATGTTTAAAGAGAGGTTATTTAAACGACCTGCTATGGTTTTTACAACGTAAGGTGAACGATGTAAACCCTGTTTAAAGTTAAAATTAACTCAACGTTAATTAATGGTTGATTATACAACGGTTATTTAATTCATAGAAATTAAATATGTCTGGTTGAATTTGTGCTATTATTATTAGAAGTGCTGTTTTTTATGATTTTGGAAAGATAGAGCTTTTTCTACACAAAACTCAAGTTACTCTTTATACCCAAAAGGCTCGAGCCGGAAGCTCTAAAAATTAATGAAAATGCTCGAGCTTTACGGCTTTACAGCAGCTCTAGTTATTATAACGCCTTTAAAACGTGTTCCATCTAACGCGAGACCAATTTTTTAGTTTTTTTTTAAACTACGGTCCTAAATTCGATGCTTGGGTATATTATGTGACACTAATGTTCAGATGAAATTGTTTTGAAAGAATTGTGAGATTATATTGGAGACTCCCCATTAGACTAAAAGAACTGATCACCGATTCCAAAAATTCAACATTTAAGATCACACACTAATATATGTACCTCTATAAATATTCCGTTCCCATATACGACAAGTCGACAAATGTATCACCATTTTTATGAACAAACAATAATCAAAATTTCCCTATATATTTATAACTCTTAGGACATTTATAGTAAAACTCTGTTCAATCGACTGAATAATTCAATGTGCAGTAATAAGCTATTTGTTCTCAAAACATATGAGGGTGGAAGTTTAAGTATAAAAACAATTTTCTCGATTTAGGTCTTGTTTCTTGATTTATTTAGGAAACTTTTTGTTTCTATACTTCTATAAATATACGAGTAGTAAAGGATATTATCTTTATCCGGGTATATAAATATGAAAGAAATATGCATACCTCTACTAGAAAAAGAAGAAGAAGCAAAAAAAATAATTTTACTCTTTGTCCAACCCTGATTGAGTAGAGAAAAGCTTCAAATCAACTGACCATATTGCTCTCAAGTTGACAATAAACATGACCATTATAGTTTTTTATGGCATCAATAGAATCAACCGGATGGCTTCAGTAACAAGAGCTTATATCGATTGGTTCCCTTTTTTTTTGGCATTTATTATTATGAGTGTGTGTTTCGATAAAGAGGACAATTTATTGTTAGAAAATTAATTGATTCGATTTTTTATGATATAAAACGTGTACTTAAGCTTATTATTATTATGTATGTAATAAGTGCAGTAATCCCTTAATTTGGGCGGAGGTTAAATTCTCCGTGCAGTTCGAAGTACAGTTTGTATGAAATATAGGAGTTCCGTTCCCAATTGCGTTACATAGAAACAGCAAAACCGCGAAATATCGAATTTTCTTTGCTTTGAACATTTTCACCTTACAAAATTAATATCGTTGATTTACCAGCAGAATTCACTAAGTACATTTTTGAATTTTTTAGTTTTTTATACTTTATACTGGCAAAACCTCATAAATCGCAACCAGATATTTGGAAGGTTTTTAGGCGCAATTTGATTGCACTAAGTCAATCGTGCTATATAAAATATAACCAAAAATTTTTAAGTTGACTTAGTGAGTTTTACAACTTTGTTTTTGGACTTAGTGAGTTCTGCGTTTAAAGCAACGATTTGTTCTCTCGGTATTATGGAGAATGTTTAAGCAAAAGTACTTTAGATATTTGAGCAACTAATTTTAGTTTAGAGAACATACTCGTATAATGTTACTGTTCGTGACTTATGGAAAAGCAACAGTTTTTAAAGAATCTTTCAATGTATCTCTATTAATTTTTCGAATTGTTTTTTAGATAATTTTTTAAAAATTTGTCTGACTAATGAAATTCAAGATAAAGGGAATTCAATTTATTGAAAATTACGAAACACAGTTAGTTAGGTGGCGCCTCGGAGAAACCATCTAGGTTCCACAGCGTTACCACTATATAAAGATATCGCCCCTACTACGGTTGCGATTTGGGAATTGTGCTCTTTGAGTTCGAGTGGACCTGTTTCCTCATGTTACATGTAAGAGACTGCTCTCAGATTGTGAATAAGAAATACATACAGAATTGCCAATTGAAAAATTAATCTTAAAAGTACTATACCGGATAAAGTAAGCTATTCAGCAAATTTTGAACATTTTTTCGACTAATCTTCAATTATAATCTGTCCCACACTGTATACTTATGCAATACAGTCAAATGGATCATTCTGTTGTGCATGCCAAACTAAAGAGTCATTTGATAAATCTATTAAAAGTTTTCTTGAGTCCAATACATCATTGTCATTGTCGGGAGAGGAAAAAGAGGGAAAAAAAACAAGAAAATATGCATATCATTCTACATCACTCAACATTCAACAATGCCGTAAGAAACATTTCAATTTTCTGATTAAATCTCTATAAATAGCAATTCTTATTAAAAATTAAATAAATAATTTGAGAATAAAAATAGTTTGAACAACATTTCAAAAAAATAAATACAGAAACAAAAAAAAAAACTTACTAATTAAGCTCCGTTAATTATGCAATCCGTTCAGTCTACTAATCAAATTCGCTTAAGTGAAAAATTATTAAATATTTAAACGATGCGACAGCACCAGCTGTTGTGGAGCTCTTCTGGTGTTGATGGTGATGGTAATGGTTGTTCAAATAAACGGGCAGAAACATAAAAACGGAATACAAAAAAAAACAAAAAAAAAGTCTTTCTTTTTTTCGTAAGAAAAGGAAAAGAACCGAAAAATGAATAAGCAAAATTGTGTGCGCTATACACAGCAAAAGTCTTAATTAAAAATTATCTATCTTCTTGGATATGCAACATCGCCCTATTATCATCATTTTTAGGGGTCGACATAAGAGAGGACTTGGTATACAATCCATAGACAAAAGGACAAAGGATTTTTCCTTGTTGACGATTAAGATTTATTCAGCGATAATCAAGAGCTTTTAAAAGGATTGCTAATATAAGAGTTTACACACAAAAAAAGGTCCTTTCTTAAAAGGATTTTGAAACAAGAGGGATTTGAATAAATAATTTTCATTTTCAGCTTTTATTTTGATTCCCTTTTGGCTATTGATGGTGTACATATGTATATACATACTAACATCCACATTGATATTTTTTTTTCTTCTATATATTAAATACCCAACCAACTAACATTTTCTTATTCAATAAGCTAAGCAATCTCAATATGTACATGTACTGTGCATACATACATCTTCTACTAATAGATCAACCAGAAACAAGACGACAAAGTTTTGCAAAGTAAATCACCCGAACAAATATATTACAATTGAAAAACATCTTCCTGCCACCCTTATTTTTTTGGCAAATTTTTCTATGGATAGTATTGTCAAATGGAGAGTAAGAAAAGTGGCCGCGAGTCGTAATTTGTTGGATGCTTTTAATTTATTTAAATTAAATTTATTGATACAGGAAGAATCCAATAGGGGAACATTTTCGTAAAAAGTTTAGTGAGCAGGTCAGTAGGAATACTAAAGGAAGTAGGAGTTGAATTGATTTTTATTAATTTTAAATTGATGGTATTTCAACAGGTACTACTGTAAACTAATAATTGATAAAAATAGACCTAAGACCACTGGGATCAGTATTATTGTTACTACCTAATTAAAACAAATTGATGTCCAATATATGTACCAACCGAGCGATCGTTAATGAATATCAAAAATAGTATTGATCTTAAAATAGAGTCTTACAGTACCTTTTCCACAAAGAGGAATCTTCATTAAGATTGTTCATTAATGTTTAGTTATTTCAACTACCTATTGTCGGCTAAACTACCATTCAAACCGACTAGCGTAAATATTTTCTTATTTGTATCAAATCGAGGGGTAGTTGAACCCGAGATTTACCTGGATCATCTCTATATTTGCACATTGAAACATTTAATAATCTTAATGCCGAACGCTGCATAGACAAATCGAAGAGCAAGAGTTGTACAGATTATTGGGGAGAATCGAAAAGTGAAATTTGATCTGAGGACATTGTAGCCTGATTATAGCGAGGAGGGGGGAAACTATGGGAATCTTTTAATTTCATGTGGTTTTCTATAAAAATAGATAGATAATTGAATTTCACAGGAAAATTAATGATTAGAACATCAAGGATCATTGATTAATTCTCAATTAATCGCTCATTACTTCAGTATTTAGTAATATTTACGGGTTCCCCCTCCCATTAACTTATTATCATTTAAACTGAAGCCTGATCGGCCAATTTGTGCACAAAAGTACTTTAATCTAATTTTTCTTATTTTTAGATAGAACCGTAATTTTCTAGATATAATTTAGCGCACTTTCGAGAGTATAAAAACTCAAATGTTACTTACTCGGAAGTTCTGAGATTACATTACCGTACGAATTTCGGAAGTACTATGCATAGACAATAATATGACCCATGACCCATGCTACGTTAGTGAGAAGAGCCATAAATTTGAACTAAGAATTATAATATAGTCTGCTGACAGTTTTTCGTAGTTTTCTAATGCACAATAATTGAATATCAGTGTCAAACCTGTCGTTTCGTTTAAACATTTTTATATTTTATCACCTATTAAAACTATAAACGACACAATACCGCATTTATTATGTATTAAGCGGAAGCACTTTCGACAGACAAGCACTATTTATATCAAATGTACCTACTATATCTATACATAAAATTTCTCTAGTGCATTTACAATAATTCGCGGGAGACTGACTATAATCTACCTCACGTAAATAATAATGTCGTTTGCAAATTTGCAAATTGAGTGATATCCTTTATTAATCTGATTATAACTAATTACCAAATATAACTATGAAATATCATTGAATTGTTTAACAAGAAAAAAATATTAGTTCCTCTTTATGTGTACTAATAATAATTGTCAGGTAGTAGAGATCATTATAATTGGTAAAACCGCACGAAAATATAATTTTCGAAATACATTTTCATTTGCAAAATCAAAAAAAGTGTATATTGATCAATGAAGTTGAAAAAAGTATGGATACAATCTATAGTTCAGTAAAGTTAGAATATTTTGCTGAAATTGTAATTTACTTAGAATTGAAAAGGAGTGATATAAAAATACCCCCAGACATTTTTTTTTTAACGGACAAAACTCCCCCTGATAAAATCCTCCCCAAACAAAGTCGGCCCTGACAATTTTAAAAAAGACGGACAAAATCCCCGCCGGAATTTTTTTTTTAAACGGACAAAATGCGCTCGGACAACATTTTTTTAAATGGACAAAATCCCCCTCTCCCCCCTGACATGATCCTGATGAATTTTTTAACAAATATCTACGCCTACGCAAGAAAGCTACGCTTTTGGTAGTCCCTGCGGGCTTTCCAAATATATACACCCTTTCCTCTAAGCAATCTATGACTTTGCAAGAAACCTACGTTTTGATAGTCCCTGGAGGGCCTTTAAAATATATACCCCCTTTCCTGTTAGCAACGCTAGAATCCTACGCTTTGGAAGTCCATGCAGGGAGATTTTGTCCCGAGGAGATTTTGTCCGGGTGGATTTTGTTCGAGGAGGGTTTTGTCCGGGAGGAATTTTGTCCGTCTTAAAAAAAATTGTCAAGGGGAATTTTGTTCGGGGGGGATTTTGTCCGTTTACCAAAAATACCAATTAAATAATAATAAGTTCACCCAATTTAATTAGTTAAGATGTACAAGTACATACCTACTAAAACTATATCTTAAACTTAATTACAAAGACTTTAATTTTCTATTTTATTTGTCTGTATTTAAAAAAAAAGAAAAAACAAGATCCGAACTAATTATAATTTTTAAGAAAATATATTTTTAAATTTGTGTCTAATTGAATGCAATCAATATATATATATATGTATATACTCTATTTATATATTTGCATATAATTTATGTAGATGTACTTGTACATATACAGGTGCATATGAATATAATGTATGTAACCGTACTTATATCGTACATCCTGCAAATTGAACTTGCAAACACATTCAAATATAAAATTGCATCGGGATGGAAATTTATTTCTGATTCATTGAACCAAAATTTGTTTCGAATCATTTCGACATCAAAATGTTCAATCATGAAAATGCCAAATTGCTATTTATTTAATTTCCGTTGGATAAAAATGATTTTATCATCAAATAATTTTTTACGCCATCAGTCCTTATCAAGTCAGAGAGAGAGTGCATTTGTCTACATACATATATGGAGAAATTCTGATTTGTCTCAATTATTTCAAGATTTATGAGTCATTACATATATATTTTTGAGTAATCAGTCTAAGGGACGGGGCTGTTGTTTAAAAAGAAAGTTAAATTAACAATGGTAACAATTTTGTTATATAATACGAGTTGCACTATAATTAAATTGTCATCACCGACGTGTATTTTGTGTACTGCACCAATGAGGACGTAGTTCTAAGCAATCGCTTAAAATTTTGATCATAATAAGTAACACAAGTATGAATACTAATAGCAGTACCACAGAACAAATAATAATTATTATTTGTCCTGTGGCAGTACCTATGTACCTATAAAATGTTGCGAGCGAAGCGAACAAATTGTTTTCTATGTTAAACACTACGGAAACGCTGATTTTTAATAAATCGGTAGACAATTTTAGCTGTAGTTTTTGTAAACGCGCCTATTTCTAATTATCATATTTACATTTTTATACCCGTGATGTTAATCAAAGGGTATTATAACTTTGGTACGGAGTTTGTAAAGCCCCTTAATAGTCATCGTAAAAAGAAAATTGTCTTTCTCGTGAAATTCTAGAGTTCGGCTAAACGGCTGAAGCTAGAAAGTTGAAATTTTGACAGTTTGTTATGTAGTCCTATTGTTTTTGAAGCAAATCGGACCAAATATAGGGAAGGGTGTGGTACAATGTGCACTTAAGATTGATATAAATTATTCATTTACTCGAAAGATAGTCATAATGTAGAAAAAATGAATATGGCAACAATATAGAGAATATAAAAAAAGGAAGATTTTATTTATAGACCGAAAAGTTCCACGACCTCTGCAATCAATTTTATCTCATTTCTAGTATTTTTAATCATTTACTCGAAAAATATTTAGCCCGCCCGATCGATGGATTATTATCTGATGAATCTTGTTGATCTTTAACTGAAAAATGTTTCCAATATTTGGCATTATGATATTGATTGATTTTTTCCCTGCTAGGTATATGAGGTAAAGGAAAACATTCAGTGGGTCTACCGTGATTAACTCAATGAACGCTTTTGCCTTTTTGGTACTGTCAGTTTCGATAAGCGATCATTGAACGGTTGCTTCTTGTAAAATGTTTTTCTGTCACTGTGCTCATACTGTCACTGTTGGTAATTTATGGTTTTTCAAGTGTTTATATATGAAAAGCGTTCAATGAACGATCGCCAGCGTTAATCGCAGTCGCAGTAGACCCATAAGTTTTTCTTGAGATATTTGGCCGTTCCATTGGCATTTTCATTTAGTTTTGTCTGTCTGTACCAAATATTTGGAATGAAAATACATTATACATAAATTTAATGTTGACGTCTAAATTTGTATTCTGTTATTATATACAATAATTTAATAAATCATTACAATTAATGTCTACATAATAATAATATTTACAGTTTACAGGTTCAATTGACTTATAGAAATTTTATAGATCCAATTTAAGTGAATTATGTAAGAATAATTAACAAAAATCTAAAATATATGTACAAAAAATCATTTTCTTTTAAAATAATAAGTCAAATTTCGATGATCTGTTTCAAAATTTGTTAGAAATATTTTTTCCGTATTTTAGGTGCGATTTTCTTAATACATCTCTGTAAAATAAGATTATACACTGTCAAATATATTCAACAAACCAATTATGTAAATATAAAATTTAAAAAATATAGAAATAAACGATTTTGATCTTTTTTTTTGTTGTTGTTTTGTTTCATTTTTATACAATAAATTTATGTACAAAAAAAGTTTTACAAATCAATCTTAAATTAAGGACGGGATATCAATTTATATTCAGACATATCTACAATTTTTTTTTTTTTTCATTTTTTTCCTTTCTTATATAAACAATAGATTATATATTTTAATTGAATTTTAAATGAGAACGTTTTCCACGTATTACCTAACCTGCCTCTCGATTAATGTTCATATTGACGCCCTCATTTAATATTCAATTAAAACCAATTTTTTAACGTTAAATATACATTTATAACAACATTTATTATAATAAATTCGATATGTCGTATTTTACACGTTTTGTTCTGAAGATATGAAAAATGGAAATTTTGGTTGAAAAATCAAAATCAAATCCATCTGTGAGTATAAATCTGTCAGACATAAAAAAAAAATCATTTTCACCCTTTTTTTTTATCTGGGCCAACTAGTACGGTCGCCAAACATCAGCATGCTTAGGTGTTCGACATCGAACGGCACCTAAACTATCACTTTTCTTACTTGTCACCTCAACATCAGAATCAGGACTTGGTGAACGTCTCGATGAGCTAACTGGAGGCGATTGTCGATTTTCAATTTCATCATTGTGTGATATTAATGTCACCGATCTCTTCACCATATTTGTATTGGCCGGATCACGTTTGGTGCCGTCACCAGTTTGATTTGGTCGAAAACTATTGCCACTTTGTAGTGAATTTCGAAACCATGGAAAATCATTATAGTTTCCGTACAGCTGAGTGTATAACCATTGACTGGGCTGCGGCATCAATGGTGATTGCAGGAATAATTGTGCGGCTAGTGCATGATTGAATACATGTTGATTTGGTTGATGTATATGTGACGCAAATCCCGATAGAAAATCACTTTTCTTAAATGTTGGATTTCTTTGTATAAGCGATGTAAAAGCACCGGTTGGTGGTGTGGGACTTCTTTTCTCTTCATCCTCCATTGAATTTGCTAGTGGGGGTGATCCAGTTACTGATATGTTGTCGTTTTCAAATCCTTCGTCAACATTGTTGTTGTCATTCTCATCGGTAAGGGTTGGTGTCATTTGTGATGAATTTGTTAAGGAAATGTTTGGCGATCCTTTGGGGCTGGTTGTACTATGTGGATTGCAGATTGAATTTTGATTTAGTTGAGATAGTGGAGACGTGCCTGGAATAACAAAATAAATTTGTTTTTAGTTTTGTTTTTAATTTAATGGAATGGAATTTTCGTCTATTACGGTTTGATATTCGTTCAATTCGGTCTAGCGATGTGAGCATATGAGGTGGAAAATGTGATGGCTGATGATTGAAAAATGGTGCCGGCGGAAAACCAGGTCGATTAGATAAATTTCGCCAATCATGTGTTGAAGCTAAATGGGCGGGTATGCCAAAATGGTGAAAACCTGCAAATACAAAAAGGAAATGTTTAAGTTCAACCAGTCAATTAGTGAATTTTTAGAAACAAATTCAAAACGTTTTTCTACTAATATTTATACAAAGTCATGTTAAGACCCTATCTTTTTTCGGGTGAAAAATTAAAATTGGTTGAAAAGCCGTTATTTTTGTCACGTGATCCGATCGACAGCTGCACATGCAAAAAGTCGGCAATATAAAAACAGCTTTAGTCTGTTTCGTCGGTAATACACACCTTGGAACAGTTCCAATTTATTTACGATTTTATTAATTCTGTATCAAGAAACTTAATATGTATAGGGGCTTGGAGTTTACATAGATCTGAAATTAATTAGAAAAATTGGCTACAAATCTAGATGTTTTTCAATATAAAGTAATTCAAACAAAACCGTCTATCAGAGCATAAAATCTTAAAGTTAAAATTAAACTGATCCTGTGAAACGTGGATATTAAATTAAATTTTGCCTTTGATTTGACTTTACCCAATATTAATTTGCCATATTATTAGATATAGGAGCTTTGTATAGTAGGCAAACACACATATAATGACGGTATGTACACTTGTACTTTATGTCGGTATATTTACGTCATATATGCTTACCATAAAGTCATTATGTAGCCCATATATGGTTATATTTAATACCCATTTAAATGAAAATATAAAACAGAGATAGAGAATAGTGTACTCCGTATACT
>JANSTT010016679.1:0-20519 GCA_026745375.1 Platyura marginata | reverse complement strand
ATATAATGTTGTTTTAATTAGGGATAGCAAGTAAAATCAAGTACATGAGTCTTGGACTATTATGGTATAACGTATAAACTTATTACAAGATTTAAAGACATTCATTAAATATTTTGCTTCAGCGATTTTGATTAATTTTGTGAAAGAAAATTGTCAACACTATAAAATAAAAAATTCTAAAGAGTCAAACTGTTAAAAAATTTCATCTTGAAGCTAATAGTATTTGGTCCTAATTAGTTGAGAAAATTCCCTGGAGCTTTCACTTAAGTTTTATTGCGTTAAAAAGTTACTTTAATTATTATAACCTAAGTAAGTATTTACTTGTCTAAATATTCTTTTTAATTCAGCTATTTAGACATTTATTAAAGTAACAGTATTGAATGTTTCATCTCTCCTCACTTGACAGCTATTTTTGAGGGTGTAATATGAGCCTGAATCATCTATGTATAGATTCATAATAACATTATATGAACTCTTTCTTTTCACATTAATTTATGGGTCACTTGAAGAAGGAGATGGTTATTGTCCAAAAAAAATCTATAGATATTGTTTAACGACCCACACAAAATATCATACGTATGGAAACATGAAACTCTGAAAAAAACGTGACGTCTTTCAAAGTATCATGTAGCCGTACATTATACGAGTATATTAATGGATGAATAAATTTTTCAAATATTTTCTGATTATAATTTTCTTTTCATAGTTTTAATGTGAGAAACGTACATTTACATGAATTTATTTAAAACTTAAAGATGCAACATAAAGTTGCACGCAAAGTTGTATTTACCTGCATAATTAAAGAAATTGTTTGGTAAAGTATCAGAAATAAGTAATAAAAATTCTAGTTGAATGCGAAATTGCAAACCTACTAAGATTTCTGGTTGTTTTTAACTATTTATGGTTAAACAATATCAAATCTAGAACCGATTTTACAGAGCTTTCAATACAACTTTTAAATTTTCATTTGTCATTTACTTTAGCATTTCTTTTGTCATACCACATTATTCTTTAATAATAAAATCAAAGATGTTAATGTGAATTGGATAAAAAGTTATTTAAGTTAAAAGTTATATTGCAGTCTATAAAATAAAAAAAAAAATTCGATCACCTTATTGCCTAAAACTTTTACAATTTTACATCGATTTTCAAAAGATTTTTCAAAATTTATTAGGAGCTTTTTGTAACTTTCATATTAGTTTAAAAATTTTGTAATTGAAGTGCTAAAGTAAATTCGCTTCTAGAAGTGATAATTTCAAGATTTTTAGTGAAAATAAAATTCGAGAGTCTTAACTAATTTAAACTTATTACAATTGGAACAGTAGTTTATGCATAATCATCGTTTATTTCTCCGCTAGACACCTTGTAAATATGTTTATCTATCTATTTATCTATTTTACGTTATAAATAAAATTCTCTACTGTACCCATCTATTCTACTATGTCATATTTTAATATACTCGTATGTAATATGTATAGTACCTAATTAGTATAATTATTTCCAATAAATTAGCAATGGTAACTACAACAAAACATTTCATTTACCACTTAGCGCAGCCGGTAAAACTATATTGATTTGTACGTCGACTTATGAAAAAGTGCCGTCAATAACTAAACAAATAATATGAATTTATGAATAAGTTCAAATTTAACCTAATTTGTTTAAAATCAGTGTGTTGAGAATATATTTATTTGTCATCTTCTACACAAACTATACCTAGCGCCACCCCACCTGAATCTGACCCTTTTTATATAAATATAAAGTAAAACAAAAAGATTGATTAAAAAGAAAATCTTCCAAAGTAAAGGAAAAGGCATTGAGAAACCAACATTTGTCTATGTTACTGCCAAAAAAGTTTATACATACTTACGCTTGGTATATCGTACGTATTGTAAATACGGATAGGTTCACTTTTTGCGTATATACCAAGAGAATAAAGTAATATTATAACCAGAAAACAGCGGTGGGATGCCATTTATAAAATATCCAACAATTAAAACTCGGAGCCATATATATTGTGAACAAAAATTTATACGCAACCGAAAATATATGACTCAGCTTAGTTTAAAGAAAATAAAACAAAATCAGCACACGACATAGCACAAAACTCCCTTTTCTTTCACTAACAGGGAGGGATTTTTTTTTTCTTTTTTTGGCGATCATTTAACGTTTTATGGGAAACTTTTTGAAACCTCTTTATTGTCCCGGAACGCGTAAAGTTTTGATTTATGTGAGTTGATATTTATGTTATATAATGCTTTAGTTCCAATATAACCACCGTCGGCATACATAAAATATCATAAAAAATTACAGAAGAGGATGTGTGACTGCTGCAAGGAGAAATCGTTTTTCAAATAGGGTATAAGTTGAGTAGGTACGCCAAAGCAAACGGATAAGTTTTTTTTTTTTTTTTGGAAATAAAATATTTTATTGATATTTGTGCTTTTTATCAATAAAATAAAAAAAAATTCATATCATATGGTTCTACTTAGTCGTCAATAGAGTAGTAAAAAAATAAATCTGTAGATAAAATGCGTAAAATTTGAAACAAATATTTCCATCAAATTTATATTGACTCTAACTTTTATGAGCATATAGGCTGTAACAATTGTGAAGGTATAAGCAGAAAGAAAAAACACAAAAATCGTAATACAATATTTTTAAAATAAAAAAATGTATTCAAAGATAAGGTAAAGTACAAAAAAGTGTATTTTATAGGGCATTCGATTTTGAAGAATTACCAAACAAAGAATATTTCTGATTGACTACCACATAAACTTTGACTAGACACTTAAGATATAAGAACATGCTCTACTATATGGTTTAAAATTGAAATAAATCTAAAACTGAGAATATTACCTACATAAGTACTCAAACTCAAATATTTTATTTGGGGCTATTGTTCACAATTTTTTTTTTTTTTTTATTTGTAGAATTTGAAATAGAATTGAAATTGTTTCTGTGTCAAACTTTTTCTCTAAGATACCAGGCAGTATTCCAAAAATTTAATTGTACTGCCTGGATGTCGCAGAATCTGTATATATTAGTTTACGAGGGTTTAGTCAGTTGGTTATTATAAAATACATCTTTGCTCTTGTTTAAAATCACACTCTTATTCTTGGGTTTACCGGAAAGTTCTGTCCGATAATGTCATCAAGTTTGAACCTGTCTGTTGTTACCATAGTATTTCTACATTATGTGCTCTTCCAAATTAACTGAAATAAGAATTTCATCATCTAAATAATAAATGGGATTTCTTCACGATAAACATGTCTATTGATAAAGTTCATTTACAGCATTGCATTCAAAATGAATTTCAACAGAGTAGAAATGCTACAGAAACATATAGAAATCTGGTGAAGATACAATTTCCGACAGAATATGCAGAAGCAAGCAAAATTTCCACCTTAATAACGATTAACACTCTGAGAGATCAACTTTGATCGATGACGATGTTGTTAGGACCATTATATAGTAAAATCCTTTTTTTGAAAACGTCGAAGATTGCGGAAAAGGTCAACACAACACAACAAACCATTTTGGACCATATATGGAAATTTTTATTTTCTTTTAATTCAAAAACGTGGAGAACTTTTCCGGTCGACCTAATATTTTTTAATATCTTTATTATTACGTTTAATTAGCATTAACTTTTGTTGTTTTATTGGTTGACGTACCAATTAGTATTTATATTATTTTTTTGTGTCCATCTTTTACAACAGTCACAATATTAAAATTAACCATATACCGACATAATTTTCTAGATATCTAAAACTTTTATTTTGCTTGGAGCATCACTTTTTGCAAATTGTAAATTATGTAACATTACCTATTCCGAGAAGAAATCATATAAATAAAACCGTTACCTTGGCTTCTATTAAGTTTAATGTAAAACATGTAATGTTTTATTTATGTATATATACCTAGATTGTTAGACCTACCTAAGTATAGTTATGTTTTATGAACATTTATTATATAAAAATTGGTTCGAATATAAGGTTTGAAGCTGCATTTGTTGTGATTCCAATATTAATATAATTTTATATATAATTTGCTTTTAATTTGTTAATTAAAAAGTTTGTTTTGTTGATGTTGAACAATAATTTTTACAAAAAAAGTTTTGTTATGGTAAATAAAATTTTATTTTGTATACTTGATAAATATAAAGTTGAATGTTTTTGAACTTTATGTTTTTATAATTAAATTTTAATTTATAAATTAATATCTGTTCTACATCTGCTATCGTGAATTATTGTTAGTTGGCGATATAAAAAACTGACCTCAAAATGACAGTCTAACAATCCAACATAACTATATTGGTCATCAGTAGTTTAAAAGAAAGGTTTCTAGGCGATTATTTTATTGTTCTCACACTGTTTCCCAAAACGTTTTCTTTTCCTATTCGTAATCTACTCTAACTACTGGAAATAAAGAAGGTAAATGAAAGTCACTAACTAAAAAACACTTTTTTTAAATGAAAAAAAGTTGACACTAAATCAATTCCTAATTGTTTACCAATTCCCAAGTGTCTAGTAAACAGTCTGTAAATATGCTGGTATGTCTAGGCCATAGTAAAGTTATCAAATAATTAAATAAATCAAATGTTAGTTCAAGCGTGCGTTGATCCGAGTGAATAAGTATAGATAATAACTAACAGCATCTCTGTAACGAGAAAATGACTGCCAAACCAAAATTCTTTTTGCTATTATTGCTCTAATGTAAGTTGGTAATTTAATCAATTTATAAGGAAATCTCTTAGAAGGGAGTCGAGATAATAGAACTTTTATAGATATTCTGAAGACTGTCAGATATTCTGAAGATTGTCAGTCATATTTAATAGACTTTGACCTTTTTCTACTTTTGAGACGTGATCGAAGTGATTCTTAAGAGTTTCAAAAATGAAAAAAAAACAGGCGCGACAAATGTACAAACGCTCTCTAGCATGTAAACCACTAAAAATTAATCTGTTCTCTCCTACAAAATAAGGGGAAGATAAAATATTTTAACCTTTTACCGACCTTTTACTTTGAGCATATACAAATACGTATGTATGTATATGTAGGGTTCTTATTCGGAATTGAGGGTTAAAGGTTAATGCTTTTGTTATTTGAAAACTTACCGCAATTAAGGATAGATATTTTTATTGAACGGGAATTCTTTTGACTTAACGTATTAATATATTTTCCTCATTTTATTAAAGTTATTTCTTGGTATTGTTTAGTCTTGTAGAACATTTCAATAAATTGTTGTATACATTTTCCTATATTAGCCAAGTTCCTTGTTAAAGTTAAAGTACAGTAGAACCTCGATTTGTGAAACACCCAACAATTTTGGGTGTTGCGCAAATCGAGGTGAGTTTTATTTTATAATTTAACAAAAAACTAGAAAAATTATAACAAAATTTGTATTTAGGAATTCTTAATTACAAAATTTTAATTAGGAAGTTGAGAAGAAATTTTGAAACTTTAATTTTTTTGTAGCGGACATTTTGTATCTAAAACTGAAATAACAGTTTAATGTGCTGAAGAATATTATGTACTATACAAATGTCGAGAAAAAATTCTTCGAAATAACGGCATAATTTACATCTTATGCATGTAGACTTACTACATTATAGGTACACTATGTGTCAAAAAATGTTTGGAGAGAAAATAATCAATTTTTTTTTCAATGGTTTGGTGTTCCGCAAATCGAGTCGTTCCTCAAACCGAAGCGTTCTGCAAATCAAGGTTCTACTGTATAACTAATTTTAATTACTTATATACTAAAATCTAAAATTATTAAAAGTAAGTAAAGTATGATGTTAATTATCGTTTGAAATTATTCGGATAAATATGTATGTATATCTAAATTTTCAAAAAAAAAAAAAATGTTCACTATACTGAAGTTTTAAAGAAAGGAATAAAACAATTTTCGTGCTTTGAATTTACTTTGTCTTTATATGTATAAAGTATAAGTTACACTGTAAAATGTATCTGATTATGCATAATACATACATGTTTCTCTAGTAATTGACGTTGTCACAGTACTTAATTGACATTTGGAAACTTTGGTTTTTTTGGTAAGAAAATATATATAGGAAAATCTTATTTGTTTGAAAATCTTAATGTTTAAGAGATGTAATATATTTATTGTATTTTACGTTAATGTGATATTAAACTTAACTCGTGAAAAGCAGATTAATGTATCACTAAGGAGGAAAATTTTCAGAATTATTAGTATTACCTATATACTTACCTTAATAATCAGCAAGAGTATTATTAGATTATTAGATTTAATGAAACATCGAGGTGAACAATCTTTCCATATACAAAATCTTAAATCAATGACATACTAATGTATGACGTACACTATTATAGGTAGATTGTTTTTATTAGGTAAATACACAAAATACATACAAGTAAGAAGCAGTACACTTTACTTCTAGCTCTCTAGCATGTTTAGCATCACCATCGGCATCCATAGAGCAATAAACGAAAAAAATCTACTCGTACATCGGGCACACACAACACACAAAACCCATAGAATAAAGTGGGCGATTCAAGTCACGAAATTACGAGACGAGTCTAGAGTGGATTCGACGTATGCTTATACTACAATAATTTCTGTTTATTTTCTATAATGGGTATATTGAATTATGTATTATTGGATAATATTACATTATAATGTTTGGGTGTGATGCTGAGTTTTATTGTTATTGATTTGTCTGCGCATAAATTTAAATAATTAATGGTATTACTGCTGTATGGATGAAGTTGTTTGTCAATGTCTCGTCATAATTAATAGGCATAACCACAATGTATACCTAGTAATTGTTTTGATTTGTCCGTTGGTTAGAGGACTGTTGAGGGTCAATATAATGTGTAGTACCCTATTTTAAATCGCTTAAAGATTTAATTAAGTATTTATTGATCACATTTTATTGATCATAAAATTTTGTACTCTTGTTCAAAATTTTATTTTACTATAGCATGTTCTTATTCGAAATTATTCGGTTAACAAAGCATTCACTCGCTTTTTAGTTTGTGATGACAATAACTCAAAAAATCACATAACTAGACACTCGTAAATTCTTAGTTCTCATATTGTTTGTTTTCAAAACCGCTATATTTCACAAATTGAAAATAGGGAAAATCTTCTGTCACCCATTCCTAAAATTTAACTCTACCAAAATCACGATTGTGGTAGTATTGCCTATAATTAGCAGCTTTTGTTTTTAATAACATCTAAATACCGTTTGATTTTTGTAAGGTGCTCGACTTGGCCTTACTAAATTAATCTGAGCGCATAGAAATGTATCAATTATTTTAATTGTTAATTAATGTACTTCAATTAACGAAACTAAATAACAAGTGCCTAATAATAATCAGTTAACATTTTTACTAATTAAAAATAATCGGTTAATATTTTTACTTTATAAGTTACTTAAAATATTCTTATACCCGTCGATGATTTTAGATTCACTTGAACACTTTTGAAATTACCCTTTATATACAGATTAATTATCCAAAACCAAATCTCTTCTCTGCCTCTATCTATGGATAATATACGTAGGTAGATACATAATATTATTTTATACATCTTATTTGTTGACGTTGAAGAATTTCTATTTATATTATGTATTGTATAAAAGTATATTATATACTTCTAAAAAAAAAACATAGTCGCCTCAAAAAAGCTTCTCTCTGCCTTCTGAGCTTTAATGAGTTTTTATTTGCATAGCAATTTAAATTTCTCATCAAGCAACATTTTTGACGACCTTACCACCCAGCCGCCTTCCTTTATGTTTTTTTCGCAAGCACTTTTTTTAATCAAGATAATTGAAAAACCTACAATTCCAGCACGATGTGCCCCTTTTATACTTTTATATAATATACATACATATGTATATGTATATATGTATGCACACAACAAAATACATATACATACATATACTTCCTCTGATGTTTTGAATGAAAATATGTAATATCTTTACATTGCAAGCGTTGTAAGCGTTTAAACAACGTAACTATTTTTAATTACAAAAAATAAATAATTTTTTTTTTGGTGGGGCTAAATAAATTTATTCTAAAGATGAAAATATTAAAATAATAGCCCTTTTAAAATTGCACAGTTTAAAATGTTGAAAAGAAAATTTCAAATCTAAAATGTCAACTTTTCGAATTACTTTGTTTTAACATTTGAACATGGTATATAGTGTAGTGTAGTACATACATACATATATACGCCCCAGACGCGTCCTTCAGAAATCAGCCCAGAATTATATTGTACGACGTCTATCTATATTATTTTCTGTATAATGACAAGGGGGGAACCCATCGACAAAAGTAATAGAGGCAAATTTACAAAAGAAAAAGGACAGGCAGGCAGGCATAGGCAGGAAGGCAGAGTCAGTTCGTGTTGTGTATAGAAAATTTTCGTTTGTACTTGGTGGCAGCCAGTGGTATGGGTCAATGATTAGATGATTAAGCAGACAATGAGAGTGGGCTATGTTTTCTGGGTTGAGTTCATCGTTGAACAGTTCAAAATGTTTAGGATCTACTTGATGCGGTTTAGTGGTAGCGGGTAATAGAGAAATATAATGTTACGTAGTATCTCATTTAAAACTGTTTTCACCCCTATAGGAACTTAGGTTTTGTTGAAAATATACATAACTGTGTTGATTGACAATATAAACGTGCATCGAATCAAGCTCGGGAAAGAGGTTTTCGTTATAGTTTAATTTAGCAAAAGGAAAATTAGTTTTGTATGTAAAATGGTTGCCATACAAATAAGTATATTATATATGTACATAACATATGTTACCCTAAACCTAAACATAAGTTTTGAATCGAACATAAAATATACTGTATGGTGACACTAATGAGACCTACTTAAATGCTGATATTTTGTTCTAGGTGTATAGAAATTAAATTAAATTTATGGTTTTTGTTAATTATACTCTGCACAACTTTAACAGGTAGGCACATATGTACGTAGGTATATAATATAAGTAACAAATAAAAAAATTTGATTGCTTAATTAATTTTTATCTAAATTATATTAAAATAGCAATAATATTTCTTACAAACCAGTAGAAACAATAAATTTACCATTCCCATTGATGTCATTTTTAAAATGGCAGTCAAAATCTTTATAGATATTTAAACCAAAGTAATTCGCTATTATACTAATTCTAATTCTCTAGTCTTAGTCAAAGTCAAAGAAGGTACTATATTTCTAGCAAAAATATATATTACCTACTGCAAACTATTTCGATAAAACTTAAGAAGCAGGCAAGGCGCTGATTTATCGACTTATTCACATTCGAATTGGGCTTATTAATGCAAGACATATTTCATCACAATTTATAGTTGGCTTAGAAGTTTTTTATGATGCCAGGACACTCACCTACGAGTTTTTTTTTATAGGTTGATTAAATCGCTCGTTTCATATTTCGGAGTTCTAATAGTCGTATTAGGTATATATGGCTTCAGCATTGACATACATATGTGATATTGTGTAGAAAAAATAGATAACGACTAAGTCGAAGATAATTAATACTTAAGTACTCATACGCATGTATTAGCGTAATCAATTATTTCTCCCTTATTTTCTAGTTTATATATCATTTTGAAATACTTTTTTGCGCAATTATTTTATTACTTTTCAGTTGAAAATAGGTAAAAATAGTAATTTATAACAACAACAAAAAAAAACAAAATACACAACAAAATTTAATTTAATTAAATTTGTACGTAAGAGTATTGTCTAATCTAAAGATGAATATTAAGCCAGCTACTTATCAATAATTATAGTTACCTTATTACCCTTAAAAGTTATGATGCATAAAGTGATATTTTTAAATGGTATATTAAGTAAGATAGGATGTTAGATTGCCTAATGTGACTCCTATAAAGTATAAGTTATCTGAATTGGTCAAGACAATATACTGAAGTGCACAACAATTGTAGTTATTTCCATTATTGTTACCAAAAATAAAATAAAAATAATTGTTTGACTTAAATTAATCAAAAAACTATGTGACCTTGATAAGATTAAGAGTGTTATTGATTAGTGAATAGATATTTGTAATTTTGATTAACAAATTCAAGGTTATATGATAAGTAAAAGTGTTATACTTATCAAAATTCATATTTTAATTTTCTTTGTGTTTCAGTCTGCATCTATTAATAAATTATTTTCTCATTATTTTTACTTACAAATCACGCATACATATATAACTGTATGTTGTCAACAGGCCATTTTACTAATAAAACTAAATTTTTGAAATTTAGCGAATATTTTGTTATATGTATAGGGTGTTTCAAAAAAGATGTATCAAACTACAACTATACTGATAATTTTTTGTACAATAATGTAATTTTTTTTTAGGAATATACTATTCTCCTTTATCTTTCAGTTTGGCACATCTTCTTTGAATCACAATACAATTTTTCCATTACTAACTACTGGATATTTAAAAATTGCTTAAACCTAAACAAAATGATCTCGATATTTTCTGAATATTCCGAATCTGCGAAAAGAAATTGCTTGAAATGTCAAATTCGTTAAAAAGCCTATTATGGCCTACTGATGAGTAAGATTCTATAGGTAGAATTAAATTGTATGTAGATACAAATAAATATATATAACAAATCGTAAATATCCCCACACAAATACTTAGCACTGTGCTGAAATAGCATAAATAGCCGGACCATTAGTATTTCATCCGATAAGTTTGTTCTGTTTCCAGTCCATTTAAAGATTTTTATTTACATTAGGCAGTCTGAAGACGAATTGGTGCCGCCTTTATCAATAATATAAATAAGAAATCTATATTCCAGAATAAATTCTGGGGACATACAATATAATGTATATGTATAAAAAAATAAATATATATATATATATACATGTGTATATATGTACATATGCATAAGTACATGTATAAGTAAATATGTATAAGTAAAAGGAAAAACGGGATCCCTTACAATATATTATGTGAATAACATCCGCTTTAAGAAAATTTAATTTATCAACGCGGAACTACGATAAGGACATAAAAGAAATTAATGAAATGTAAAGAAGAAAATCGATTTCGACCAAACTTTTCTTTCTTCTTGCTTTGACATTTTTACTATGTAATACAATACATAGAAAAAATTTCATTTCAATTCTATGTACTGTGTGTATACGTGTACATTCTCGTTTTTTTTTTTTTTGTACATACGAGGATTTTGTATCGATAACTAAGTATATATCTAGCTCCATAAGTTTATATGTAGAGTATATGTTATATAATTTTGGTATGTTTCCAACGATTTTCGTTTCCTTGAAAATCACTTTCCATTTCATCGACCATTGCGAACATACCTCTTTTACCCAGCCAACCCTGCTGCTGAAACTTTTATGTATATTATGTGACAAAAGTTATGACAATGGATAAAATATGACGACTTTATCAATATGAACAGCACCAGAGATATTATTAACAGTTTTTGGCATGACATTGTGTGTTTTATGACAAGATATTATATAAAATAGAACGTACACATGCGGCCCCCAATGCTTAACCCCCATTTGCATATCATATGTCTTTATCTGCTGAATTTTTGTTTTCTTTTTGTTCCTAGATAATTTAGCAACCGTTGGAAAAGTATAACGCAATCGAATAAAAAATACTTTTTTTTATATGTAATACTTAAATGTCTTCAAATATATGTACATAATAGGTATGAACAGTGGATATGTTACATTTTGAATAAAATAATCAATTAGTAATTTTCCCTTAAGCCCATGCATATGATAAATTTTTCTTATTAATTAGACCAGCAAATTAAAAGAAAACAAAAAAATAGAGCGTTTCACTCAAGAAATCCAAAAATGTTAATTAGTATTAACTTAAAATTAGTTGAAGTACGAACAAATATGACCTTAAACTCAAATAAAATAAAAAATTACAAGTAAAATTTAAAAAAAAGAATTTAAATCAAAATTACAATTCAAAATCAAAATATCTCCAAATATAAAAACGCTCAAATTGTCACGAATTTATCAAATAATTCAATACAAATCAAACCTTAACCAGAAGGAATTCTGCCATTTAAATGTTTATTTTACAATATACACCTGGAGTTTCTACATTTTTGTTAAAAGAAACACTATGTACATAGAAATTTTGCAATTCCTTCAAGTTATTCATTATTTCAACTCCACTGATATCGATCAATCTTAAACTTTGCTAAATCAGCAATTTTCTAAGAGAAAAATTGTTGTATTGAACTTCTCCAAATAATTAAAAAGTACCAGAAGATGATTTTAAGATTTTAGTTTTGAAATCCCATTTAATACTTTTCAAATTATTTCTACCCTCACATAATATACATAAAACAAAAGTTACAAACTGTTGTGTAAATATAAAAGCTTTGCTTTTAAGTATGCTTTTCCATTTTCCCTTTTTTTTTCTTCTTATTCTATGTATTATGCTTATAATGGTGAAAAAGAAATCTAAATCTGTTTCGCCTCCATCAACTCCATCAACTTCAAAACATTTTCTTGTTCCAGCACGTGACATTTTTAGAAATCTTCATTTTGCCTCCTTATACCGTTGGTAAGATATTATTTTGTATATAAACACATCGTTTGGTTGGGATTTAAAGACATTTTCGGGAATACCATAAAAAAATTAAATTTGTTATTGGGTAAACTGAAAGAAACATTAAGGAAAGAAGGAGAAAGAGGATGGAGAGGGTCGATTAATTCGATTTATCGCACATATTTTTGTTAATTTATTGTTCATATCATTATCGTATAGTGTTTTTTTGATTTTTGTTATATTCCAATTTGTTATTGGGTTGTACTTTGGTACGGGCACAGTGTTCTATGTTAAATAAAAAATATTCTAAATCCATCTGCAGTTGACCTCTCACCATTTTATAAATCATTGAAAATTTGTGAAAATTAAATACTTATAATATTTTTTTGTGGAATTGCTTGGCCTCAAATTAGTATAGCGGTAAAAGTTTTCAAACGTGACTTCAAAGAATCATAACAGATTGGACAGATTTTTTAGGGAAAGGAACTTGGCATTTTGGAAAAATAAAAATTGTAGTTTTTCTGACGGGATATTTGGAATGTTCATATACATCGACTCAAAAAAGATGAGAGATAAATAAATTCTAGCTTTATTCCGTATATGAGTTTTCCCAATGTAACCTATATATTTTTCTGTGGAATACACATTTATTGATAAATGTGGAAATTCTAAACACATACATACTCTCAAAATTAAAATTGGAACTTCAAATACAATAAAAATATTTTTACGGATTACTGACGAAGGGTTCATTTTATAGAGATACTGATAAAATTTCACAAATGGAGAAAACTGACAAAAAAACAACAGAAAAAATGTAGAATTTGAACATTTGAAATAGTAGATATTTAGTAGGAATCGAACCCAGGGCAGCGTTGCTAGATATATGCGTTGGATGTATTTGCTTGAAATTTCAAACATAAACATAAATAGTAAAGTAACGTGTCCATTACGGATCATTTTGTAAACATTATACCAATCCAATATATATTTTAAAGTTTACAAAAACCTATTTCAAACAATATTTTATTGACGAAAACAAAATCGTTTATCAAAATTATTTCAATTTCATTACAAGTGTGCATGCACAATAAAAAGTTTATCGTAGACAACTTTTCCCATCACAGCCCTAAAAACGTTGCTTGCATTAAAACTTCTATGATTGCGTATATGTATGTTTGTATGTTGGTATGTATTTATCTACTATATATACTACTACTCCAACACAACATAGATATAAAAGAAAATTTCCATTCTGACAATTTGGGAGTGCTTGCTACTTTAATTTTCCACCCTCCTTACACGCGCACCAGAATATATACTATGTAGTATGCTAGGCTATAAATGTACTACGTTTTTTGAGAGATTTTTCGTTCGTCTAGTGTAGCTACTAGTAGCTAAAGATACCGTTGTAGACAGACGCCATATCATACTGAGAAAATATAGAAAATTTATATATTTTGTGACAAAAAAAAAAAAAAATTAAAGAAGAAAAGTAGAATACATACGTCACATATAATACAGTTTTCTATCAGGAAAATCACCACCAAGATTATACATAAATACATCTAGAATTCGAAAGGCTATGGTATTACCATTAGAAGGCAGAATACCTCAAAAAAATGATCTCTGATTATAGATGTAGGTTAATATATGTACGTACATACAACGGTACATCCCAAAAGGTATACGGGTGTACTACTAACTACTACAGCTACTATATATGTAGGTACATACATAATATGTATAGTAAAGCCTGCCATTTTATTATATAGCATATAATACCATATACTACATAATATGAGAGTTGAACATTTTCATTTTGTATATAACGGGAAAAATATACAAGTATATTATGTATATAACCGACGTCATTATAAAGTATATAAACCATCTTTTATGTTTTATACATATATAAATATATATTGCATGATTTTCCAGACAGCGTCGCCGAAAGTGACGCGAAACCATTTATATTCAGGCGTGGTGGTGTATATCTTAGACAAGGACAGATAATGACCTTCAGAAAAGAGGTCAAATGAGAATGAAAGGGATGAACGACACAAATGTTTTAAATATGTAGTTTTTGGAATCGGGGAGAGTTTTTGGGGGTGGAGGGGAACGCAAAAATGATGGGACGTGGTTGAGACGGTATATAGGGTGGTTTGTGTGAGGAAAATATTTTTGTTGGAAAGTGGTGGGTGGATTTTGACTGGGTATTTTGCTATTATTGGTATGAGTATCGAAGATAACGTGGGTGGATAAAGATATTCAGGAAAGCTTAGTGTTATTACGTAATTGTTTAATTGACACATGCAGACCACGGACGAAACAAAGGAATGTACATCATTTTGTATCGTAAAATAACTGAGGGAAAAATTATGTCCCAAAATAATTATTAATTTTTAGAAAATGACGAAATAAAAATCTATTATAAAATATCTTATTTCGGTATTAAATAGGCCAAATCAACATCTAATTAACCTAATTTTATGCATATTTTAAAATATTAAAATTTTTTTCTGTTCAATGTTATGTTAAACATACATTATTTTAACATTTTAACCGTATTTTACAGAGTTTTTGATTTTATTGTTGGAGGATAGTGATTATAAATTCACCTGCAGCCAGCGCCAGGGTATTATATATAATCTTTCTAACATCTTTTGTTACTCATAGTAAATTTTTGGTTAAAATAGTTTGATACTGGTCCATGTTTTCATTTTTGAGAGACTTAATAAATAATATTAGTTTAATATTATATATATTATATATTTAATATTATTTATTTATCTTCATGCTTTAAAATAACAGAATAAATGAAAATCGTCAATTTTAGCACAACGTACATTTCTATACTTTGCTGTATAGTATACGATATATGTACATAAAATTCTGTATGTGTATATGTTCTGAATATTTTTTTTTGTTATAAAAAGAAATGTATAGATAATTTATAGCATACCCCAGACAGACAGCCAGTTTTTATGGTTGGACCTGGCTTAAGGGCATTTCTTACATACATTACATATAAATTATACTTATACATATATATATATATATATACATATTTCTACACACATATAAAATATATATATCTACACTATATCATTGAGTAAATAACTTTTAACTATCTCATCGTTGTACTACTACATATAATATACTCGTAGCCATAAGAATAGTACATAAAAGAAAAGGGGAGTTCTTGATAACGCAACGAAAAAAGAAAATGAGTTGTAAAGTTTGCCTATGTACCTACACAAATTAAATCTCATATCAAATTTTCTACAAAATAAAGAGAAAATCAAAAGTCGTAGAATTGAATAGATAAATCATAAAAGATCAAAGTTATATTTTCGATTCATTAAATTATGGGTCTATGATTTTTTTTTTTGATTTTCATACTAAAACATAAATTGAAATTAATTAAAAATTACTAAGTCGGCAGTTGAACCTATTTATATTATGTAAGTACATTTGTTTGATTTTGAAAGGAGTGTGATTTTTTATGAATCACCTATACTGCGGCCTTTACTTAGCCCTATTATATAATACTACAATTACATCTATCTCAATTGTTCTGATGATCTTTCTTTTTATGGAAAAATGTAGTACTTGAGGTGTTCTTTTTATGGAAACCTTACAGATGCTCGCTATTTCACCACCATTAAGACTGTTTTTAAGTCCAATACAACTACCCGGTTTCAAATCAACATATAAGAGAAAACCATTTCAGGTTTTACACTAGTCGGACTTAAGGCCGGGACCTCCCGCTTCAAAGGCAACCATCAACCATCAACTCAATCCACTGAGCTATTTGGTCGGTTACATACATATATGTATTTTGTTCAAAAATCTACATTTTTCAATAAAACTAATAAAATGTGAAGAAGTCAATTCAAAATAAAGAAAATAAAAAAATTATTAAAGCTCACGACATGTAAAACAAAATAGTAACTATTTATGAAAAAGTTGGTAACATAGATTTTGAATTAAAAAAAAAATTTGAAATTCAACTTTAAAACTAACTGAACTGTTTTAAAAAAAAAAAAAAATGAAAGTATGTAATATTACTAATAATAAAAGTAATAAATGTACTATATTCTTCTCTTAGGATTAAAAAATAAATTATTGAGCCGTTTATCTGTGGCATTTTTATGAATTAAAAATAAAACCACTGCGTATAATTACATATATCCTGGATGTACGTACCTACTAACGTTACAAAAACTTTGTATTCATAATTATAAATTATTTATATCTCTAAGATTATACGACTGCATAAATGCCTAAGTATGAATTAACTACTTTTTTTTCTCTTTTTTTTTTGCAATTCTTCGCGTTCAGTTAAAATGCAGTTGATAAAAGATAACACAACGTGCATGTACATTAATATTAAATTTAATTTCCTGGCGGGCAATATTTTTTATTTTTTATTTTAAATAAATTTTGTTAGATAAACTTTTAATATTCAACTACATATATATAGTTATAGTTATATATGTATAGTTAAAAGTTAAACCACATGATGTTTATATAATGTCGGAATGAAAATACAAAACTGATTTGCTTGCATTTTAAAAAAGAACTACATAAAAGTAAAATCATGAGACCGACCAACAACCAAGTCCAGTGTGATGAGTTCATGGGGTTCATTGACTTGTTTTGTTAGTATTCTATGAATTTGGATTTGTTTGTGTGACAATCGCTCTATTAAAATAATTTTTTTTGTCTCAAATTAAATGTTTACGTAGTATGTACAATTGTACATATGTAAGATACGTATAGTTACTTATCTATTCATATTTTGAAAACTGTGCTCAACGTAGGTAATCAATGTTTATGAAAAAAAAATCCGCACAAGTTATGTTTTTAGAGATAACATTTTGGAGTTCAATCTTTCAAGGACAAAATACAGGGTGATTTAAAATAGTCTGAGATTATTATAATCGGTCCTTTTTAAACTAATTAACTGATTGTTATATCAACTATCTAACTATCTATGTACATTGTACATATCCATATGAACACTTATTTATTATTTATGTATATGATATTGTCCTTATCTATTTTTTCTGTATAACAAATATTTATTAAGTAAATTGAATAAAACAAATGATTAAAAATCTTTTCGTTCTATGAATGAAATATTCATTTTTTTATTCTCTATTCATTTTTTCTACGTTCCGAAAATATGTTTTTTGAATAAATACCATGTCCGATTTGCTCCAAAGACAATAAAGATCTTTCTCTAGGACTACTTAATAAATTGTTAAAATTGCAGCTTTCTAGCTTTAGCCGTTTAGCCGGAATCTTGATCACGGACGGACCGACTGACATGTATATTTCGACTTAAACTTAAAGGGGCGTTACAAACTCCGTGCCAAAGTTATAATTCCCTTTGATTATCGTTATAAAAATAATAATAATAACATTAAATAGAATAAATGGAAGACAAGCTATAACCAACCTTACTTATTTAAAAAGCCTCACCGATCATTATTATATTTATTTATTTATTAACCAACAGGGCTTTGCTATACCCTAAAATACATTCAGAGAAATTAATCTAAATAGGTATGTTCATAGTCCCTCGAGTTGGATCACGTTGAATGACAATTTTTTAATTCCTACCCATCCTTCTCTCTGTATGTTATTGCTTGATAATGACACCAAATGACAGTTTTATAGATTTTTTTTTTATTCAAATGCTTAACTGGGTCAAATGCAAATTCAGAAACAAATCAAATTCTATAACCATGTCTTTTTTTCAATATGTATGATGTATGTACGTATAAATTTAAATTATTTTTACCTCACATTAATTTCCTATTTTAAATTTATAACAAAACGTGCTGACCCAATAATGTACTTAAAAAAACGCAATTTTTTTTTTAACATTAATATTCATTAGTTAGTAAACACGCATCCAACCATTTATCCAGCCACTGGGCTGATGTAAAATATATACTGTGTATGCGAAAATTGATCTAAAATTAAGTCATAAATAATTATTAATATGTAGGTAGGTACATAAGTTTGTATGTACATACGTTTTCATAGCATAACATAATGTATGCAATTGATGCGCCAAATTATATAATGTCATAAAATATGGTCAAATATCGATCAAGGGGATTTTTAAGTTAACATCTTGAAAAAGTACTTATATTAAAAGCAACTCTTTTTGACTATCACAATCACTTACTTACATATATGGAATAGTAAAATTTCGGGCGAATTTGGAAACTTTCCTTCTCCTGCCCTTTACATTCAAACAAATTTTAAATTTGAGGGAGAGCTATTTATGCAGCTTTTTGCATTTTGGGGATATTTGAAAGAAAAAGGTTATGTTAAAAAACCACGTAATCTTGAACAGCTCAAAGCCAATATTCGACATGAAATTTTCAAATTATATAAGAAACTCTAACAATAGTTATGAAAAATGCAATAAAAAAAAGAGCATATTCTGATATACAACATAACGATGGCCACTTGGCTGATATCATCTTCCACACATGAATAAAAAAAAACTCCATGAAAAATTCTGTCTTTTGTCTTTTCAATTATCCATTTATCTCATATGATTCAATAGTTATTAAGAAAACATAAAAATATTAAAAAATAAGATAATAGTGCCTACTACATTATTTGTGGTTTTTGATTGAACGATACCAACATTCAGCGTTTACTTATTTAGTACAAAATTAAGAAATTAATTTTTGCTCAAAATGTCCTTAAATACTGTATAATTTTGGTATTTATTATTTTTTACCCTGCTGTGGATGGATCTGTGTGTGTGTGAGCAAATTCATTAAGAACAATTTTCTTTTATGAATAGCATGCCATTTGATTTGTAAGAATGACGTAATTGTCCCCACAATCATTCTGTATAGATAAAAGAGTTCTTTCATTTTATTTTCTCAATCATCTCCCTATATACATACATACACATATATATGTATACTTGCCCATAAAAATACAAAAAAAAAAATCCCCTAATTATGACGTAACAGCATATCTATCTACCCAATTAAACGCTAGACAACTTCATGAAATATCTAAACTTGGTAAGCAGATAAAATATAGATTCCAATACTCAACGAGTCAAATAGACACAAATTATCCCTCTGATATGCTAAAGGAAAAGTTTTATAGTAGTATAGAGTTGTAGTACTCCTCTCTTGTCTGGTGGTTAATTTAAGGAAGAGGGTGAGCAAAAATATTGTGTAATGTACGTAATAGTATAGTATAAGGAGCACACAGTAATAAGGATAAAGGATAATAAATGGGAATGGTAGCTCTTTGATCCTTTATGCCATTAATTTGCTCTATACTTAAGAATGTATGTTCGAATCGTATTAGATAAGATTATACGATGGTATTATGTGGCATTACGTAACTAATACCGTTTATTATGCGAAATTATTATTTAAGATTCTCCGTCTATTTCATTCGACTATGTTTTGGAATAAAATTTTAATAATTCAATCAAAAATGTAGGTGTACTTATACGAGTATGCGAAAATTTTCATTCGTCGACGTATAAGAAGGAGAAATGACATGAAACACACAAATTATATTTATCAAAAATATGAGAAGATATTTAAGTCTTGAATGACTGATACCATTTATTTTACATAATCTGTTCGATACAGTCACGTACATATATATCTGTACATTGTTACAATTGTACATATATATTATAACATTTATTTTATATACCTCTATAGTAGTATGTAGTATATAATAAAATCCACGTATATATATACGTACATATGTATGTACGTACATATATACAAAGTGTACATAAATTCGAGAGTACTGTGTTTTGGTGTCGACAGAGACTCTTACGAAAGTTGTTTTGACGTATCCTAGGGGGTTGAGCAGTTGGGATAATGGGGGTAATTAAAATCTTATTTTAAGAAAAATAATTTTAGCATTA